>JBBELK010000166.1:0-217590 GCA_037783545.1 Henricia sp. BOLD:AAB3569 | reverse complement strand
GTTCAGTTTGAAGTCTGATGTTTTTTCTTTGCTTTTCTGCTGTGTGACATGCCCTAAACAGCGCCCTCTTTCTGCGAGTTTATGTGAAGAAATTTTCAAAGTTGAAAAATGCCACTTTTTATTCATGCACGGGCAATCAAAATGAACAGTATTGTCCTTCTACACAAGTAATCCTTTATATGCAGCAAAATCTGTGCATAAAGTTATTGAGCATTTCAGGGCCCTTTAAGTAACATTCTGTTTCAATGTTTTCTTTTCTGATAATACAAGGTTTATGTTATAACGGAAGGTAATCTGAACAATCTCAATGACCTCGTATTAACGAGGTTGGACGGTACCTGGTAGTCCTCACGCTTGACGTTGGGTACCGACATGTTATGACCCGAAGGGCAGATGTCCTCATACTTCTTCCCAGTGAAGATATCCATGCCAACGATATGGACCTATAGAATATATGAGAACGAGGATGTTACATGTAGTTGGAACATCATGGTAACCATGGTTCTATACTTAAACCAGTGAACCCGGTTGCAACTGACCACGGCACGCTTTCGTAGTCCGATTTTAGGCCGATTTGAGTGTCAAAACATATGTAAAAGTTAAATTGCTATTTTTCTATAATAGAAAAAGTTATCGGCTTTCATTTGGTACCAAGAACGTAAAAATCCGTCAAGGATTAATGCCAGCCGATTAAAAAAAGAAGAAATAATAAAAGACAGGTTTTGTCGTTTATTCGACAGGGTTATGACGTAAATGTACATGTGCGCGTACGTGTGTACATACACATACTACATGTAGAACAAAATTATGATGCTGCGTAGCACTGTGAATTCACACCAAAGTTGAAATACAAAATATACAGTGCTCACCGACAGAAAAAAAACATGGAAAATTTCTTATTTTTTAATTTTCTGTCTGTTTTTTTTTTCTTTCTAAATTTCTCTCGGTGAGCACTGTTTATATTTTGTTGTACATTACTATGTACATATGAGCGTGCGCGCACATACAACATGTTAAGCCCGTTTCAAGAAAAAAGCTTGTATCTCCAGTTTTTTTATATTTTTCGTTACAGATACACGTAAGCTTTTTACATTTGTTCGCTTGTGTGAATTAATTGTTTTTAATCCTTTCACCCAAACACGGACAGTGCAACTTTAACATGTTGAAACTGACTACATGATTGGAAAACTTTTAAAAAGTAACATGAACAGCGTCACGTAAGTAAAGAATAATGTTGATAAACTACCTTGTAGAAATTTCAGCCACATAAATACAGTAAAAAGTCAGTAATACTTCAGAAAACCTTAAAAACATATGCATTTTTTGTTGTTGAATGAATGGTAAAACAAATGTCTGCAATTTTATTAAAGCACTTAATTGGAGATTTCTCCCACAAAGGTATCATTTTACGAGGGAAAAACAAACCATGTGGTGTTATACCATTGCTATCACTAATTTTAGTCGGGCTTTTTTTAATTGTCAACTTGTGAAGTAAAATTTAACAGCGCCTCAGCACCACTGACCTTAGAATGGCCGTGTTTTCCCGGCTGCGAAGTATTCATTTCGACAATCTTGCAGGGTTGGTTCTTCAGCATCACGTGACCTCCCTTGCGCAGCGCAGAACACTGAATCGGGTACGTCTTAGACGCCCCAGCATCTCCACTTTCAAAATCGTCGCTGATGGCGATCACATCAACTGCTGCTGCAGCGCCCTCTTGCTTCTTGTGTGCCTTCTTGTCGGCTCTTGTTTTCCTCGGCATTTTGTTGGTTTAATTATTCAACTTGAAGTATTTTAAGAGTACGTGTAGATTTTGTTGGAGATTTCGATGTCAGCCTATTCCGCTCGCTGTATGGCTAGAGACACGCCCTCCCGACGCATTACGCGATTTAAACAACTTACGAAGACACACTTTGCCGCTTGCTGGCATAGAGTTTATCAAGATTGACCGTCCAGGAAATTGATTATTTCTAAAACATGACACAAAAATGTTCTCACAACATAATTTCGCCAAGGTTCGAGGGAGATTGTGTTCGTGCAACCGTGTATTATATTAAACGCCACTTGGTGTACATGTAGTCGGTACAGTTTAGGCCTACATGTATTGCATTTGGTTGTGCAATGCATGACGAATTCTTCCGAACTTCGAATACTGAAAACTCGACGGCTATTGCATGAACGATTTCAGTACCTAAACATAGTTCGAATAGCGTTGAAACATGTTTTTAAATTTAGGCCTAATGTATTGCATTTGGTTGTGCAATGCATGACGAATTCTTCCAAACTTCGAATACTGACAACTCGACGGCTATTGCATGAACGATTTCAGTACCTACATGTAGTTCGAATAGCGTTGAATACATGTTTTTTTAAAATAAACCATAATAAAATATTCATGGCACGCATTTATCTCGAAACAGACAATGTACATGCACCAGCAGGGCAGCAAGTTTTCTTCACGTTTAAAAGACCTTTTGAGACTAGGGAGCGAGTGTGGGGCGCGTGGAGAATGTACAATTAAATAGACCCTCTATTACTAGGCCCTACATGTATTACATTTGTACAATAAAATTTCCAAAAGCGATCATAGTATTACACCGCCAACATGTCCATCGTTACGTGAACCATGGAGGAAGGAACAACGTTGTTTCTTTCCTCCATGCATGAACATTAAACACATCGTGATCACTTGAAGTCCACTTGAAGAAAGACTTTATTTTGCCAAGTCGACTTCCTAAATTTAGTAAGTCGACTTGGCGAGATAATTATGTAAGTCAAGTCGACTTATTAAATTCAGGAAGTCAACTTAGTTGATTTATAAAGTCGACTTGGCAACATAAAACATGTCGCCATTGCAAGTTGACTAATGCTATGTTTACACCGAAGCACGACCAAGTTAGGGTCGACTTACGAGTTGTAAAATTCTGTATTTCTTGGACTCGTGAGTGGTCATGAAACTTTTGTCAAGGGGGCGACCGAGAAAGTTTCCCGACCGTTTTGAACCGTTCCATATGCCTACGGTCGGGGAACTTGTGCCGAGCGATGGCGATTCCCCCCGAGTTATTGCAAGTGTTCAGGACTAACTTACGACCTTCTGACAAGTAACATAGGAGGAACTTAAGATCTTGCCGACCAACTCCTGAGGAAATGCCATTTTGTCCAATATTTGTTCGTAAATCACTCTCAAGTCCCTCGGGATTTCGGTGTAAACAGGGTATTAATGAATTCAAAAAAGTGACTTGGCAACATACAATTTCTCGCCAGGTAGACTTAAAGGAGTGTGACCAGATCACTTTTGTTTACCCATAACTCCCCGGGACTTACCTTATGGGTCATGAGATTTTTATATCATAACATCCGTTATATTTTTCTGATTACGAAACTGAAACTCCCGCGCTTCTAGGCCGCATATTTCCGAGGACATCGTCGAAAATCCACCGATTTTTTGTAAACTAATTTTCCAGTATCAACGTTTATCCACTGAAAGCATACTCGATAGTTTCGTTCAATTTTTTACTGGAAATCGCGAATGTTTTCGGGTTTTTGGGACATGGGAGGTGTGTATGGGAGTTACTTGATAATATTGGTAAGTTACATCGAAAACTATTTTCCAGAAACTCTGGTCATGCTCCTTTAATCCACGTACTAGTCAAGATGAATTAGCTCGGTATCTAAACAGGATCGTAGGCCTAGCCACCTTGGAAATTGACAGACTCTACTAGACATGAAAGACGCACAGATTTCAGACTTTATCTGTTATATTTATTGAATAAACTGAACAGCTTTACGTATACATCCTATGTCGTTTTCCCCAATGCCCCTGGCCTTTTGCTATGAACCCCAAATTGAGATGCGGAGTTATTAAGTTAAGGCGCATCACCTATTTTAATATACAAATAAAGCCGTCTTTTAAAAACCAAATATTGCATTAGTCGCTTGGAATCCACATATTTTATAATCCAAAATAAAATGTGAATCTTGAAGAGGGCGGTGATACTGAGCTTTCCACGAAAGAGTGGAACATAATGACAAGTTAGTTTACACGTGTGCACTCTAAAAACAGATTGGTTGAATTCAACCAATATATTGGTTAAAATAACCAATCATATTGGTTATGTTAACCAATCTATATTGGTTAACCAATAGGGCCTACGGATTGGTCATTTTAACCAATACGGATTGGTCATTTTAACCAATACGGATTGGTCATTTTAACCAATACGGATTGGTCATTTTAACCAATATGACTGGTTATTTTAACCAATATATTGGTTAGACACATATCTACCAACCAATTGGTTGAATTCAACCAATCTGTTTTTAGAGTGTGCTTTACTAATGGCCCTACACCGTCTGGTACCCTGAGACCCCCATTGTACGTATGTACACAAACCATGACGTCAAATTTAGGTCTATTATTTGCACGTACATGTCAGGATAATTAATACACAAAACTGTTGCAAACTGATTACCAACCATGCTGCAAGACCTGTAGTAAAATCACACTGTACATTTTAGTGGCCTCTTTTTCAAAGGTATGAATATAGCGTACATGTCAGTTCCCCTATAGAATGCTGAAGTGAAAACGTCGCCCTTTGTGTGTTGCCATGGTCTACACTAAAGCGGGTCTCTCACTGTGCGATTTTGGCCACGTATTAGGTACGATTTGGTACGATTGTGTATAGACTCTATACACAATCATACCAAATCGTAGCTAATCGTACCTATTTCGTGGCCAAAATCGCACAGTGGGATGCCCGCTTAGAACCAGTAAACTGTTTTCCCTGCGCTTTAGCAATGGAGGTTTCAGAATACCGTGGCAACTGGCGTCACACTTTAGTAGTCAAATAGAGCGAGCAGCACGAGCCTAACCACGGTGACTTAATAACCTCAAAATATACTTGAACTTCGTTAAAAGAAAAACACCAAAAACAAAACCAAACAAAACAAATTATCACTAAAATACATACTTGTATTAAACGCTAACTGTAACATTTGGTCGGCAACCCCCTCTTCAATTGTGTTAAATTTATTGATGCAAATTGCTTTGAAAAAATGGCTTAGCACTCAAAATAGTACGTCAACTTGTTTACTGAGAACTGTAGCGTATAAGCAGTCAACTGTAATATACATCACATAATTTTAACCAGTAACCAATTTTTGTGTGTAGAAAACAGATTTTGTATTCAGCAAATTTGTTTCTGCTAAACGGCTTTATAAAATCGGCCCTGGATGAAACGAAGCGACTGCGGTTTTCGCCAGTTCAGCACGTCAACTATAAATATTATACGCAAAGATTCATCGAAGAAGCATTCTTGGCGAAAACTTATTCGCCTGTTGTGCGTAGTGCACTGATGACAGTTTAGCATCAGAATTATGTGTTGAATTATTTTCGCTTTGGCGTGCCATAGTATGGACACAGTAACGGTGGATATAATAGTTGTTGACGTCACGCCAAAGCAGAAATAATTAAACACTGATAATTGCCATCAACCCTGAAAAACAAGTCTCAACATTTTAAAAAACTTGCCAACAAAAGCACGGTATGCCAGTTTCAAACAGTCTATCAACATTTAAGTCATGCAAACTTGTTTGTCTTGCGCAACATTTGCGAAAATATGCGTCAACATTAAATTATCAGTGTTGAATTATTTCGCTTTGGCGTGCCATAGTATGTACACAGTAATGGCGGATAGCAACCACTTGTCAAGAAAGTGAAACCCAAGAATACGTCAAAGCCAATAGACTACTAAAGTGTGACGTCAGTTGCCAGGGCATTGGATCTAAGCATTCGCTGGTAATCTGAAACGTCCACTGATATTGAGCACAAGAAAACAGTTCACTGGTTTTAGTGTAGACCCAGTAACCTTGGCACCACATAAAAAGTGACGTTTTCACTTTAATACTCTATGACAGTTCCTTCAAAATGACATGAGAAATTTTCTGTCCACATTTCAATTAATTTTAAATGGACAACAGAAAACCTGCTTTAAATAAGGAAAACATCTCTCCCGGATCCGGGAGAGATTTTATAACAACGAAACATAGCAACAAAAACGAAAAAATTTTCCCCATTTTTGATTAAAAAAGAAGCAGTCAATCCGAGAGTGGGAATTTTAAGCACACCGCTTTATGCAGTCATGCAAATATTTTGATGTCAAATTAATTACAAAAGAAATTTTCAAATTTTTGATTAAACTGAAAATTTGCATTTGTTTTGTTGCTCACACTACAGCAAAGGATTTTTGACGACCATTTTGCAGTGCCGATAACACAAGAACCCTGAATAACTTACTCAAATTGGCAAATATTTCACTGTTGTAGTTTCTGGAGTTAGCCGTTTGTGTGCATGCTTTCCTGCAATTTTAGCAGAGGCGGGAGGAAACTTCAACATAGTGTCCTCTAGCCCGAATGCCCCTGGCCGCACACATCTTATGCGTGACGGCCAGGGGCCAATTTCATAAAGATGTTTAGCAAAATAAATTGCTTAATCCAAAATTTGTTTGCTTTATAAAAATGGATTATTAGTCAAAGTTGTGTCAACTTGTGTTTTTAGCAAGAATAGCAGTACACCAGTAAATTAAAATACACATCACATAAGATTTTGACTGCTAACCCATTTTTATAAAGTAAAGAAATTTTGGATTAAGCAAATATTTTTGCTAAACAGCTTCATGAAATTGGCCCTCTGAGCGGTAGACCTTCCCAGCGGTACGGACCTTTTTGTAGCGAATTTGCTACATACTTTGAGCGATATTTTTCCTCTTACCCAGGACAGAGATTTCCAAAGTTAGGGTACCTACACATAGAGGAACTCATACCTTTTCTAAAACACGTTCCCTTATCCAGAAATCTTAAAACATCTGGCCAAGAGGCGACGATCATTCTGCAAGTTCCAGAAATATCGTTCCTCTATATCGTTTCAAAAATAACGGCGGCCTTCTGGGCGTGTTGTAATTACATTGGGTGCAGAGCGCGCCCAATGCTATGCGCCCAAAAATGTGTGCGGCCAGAAGCATTCGGGCTAGAGGAAACTATGTTGACATTTTAACTATGTGTACTTCAAACAAGCGGTGAGGATTTTAGCATTGTTACTTCTATGGCATAGGAACATGTGCCTAAAATGGAATACATACAAAAAGGGGCCATTACATACATGTACCTATACATTGTCCAGTGTTAAATTCGATTCGACCAGAGGAGCAAGGAAAGACAGTTCGATTGTGTTGATGTAAACAATTATGGCAGTTACAACTGTACACTGTAATGAGCATGCATTTACTGTGAATGTTTTAAGTGTGTCTGTAAGACTGTAATGTCTCAAATGTTATACAGAGCGTCCCAAAATATGTCCACGCCAAACATGCAACCCCTGAATCTAGGTTTTCCTGTACACTGTTCGTAAATGGAAAATAGCCCATGTTATCAAAATCAGGCTTAAATTTAGTAAGGCCAGTGACTGCCTATTAAAGGCACAGGCTCGTCGGCAATGCGTGCCACAAAATACGCAGCTCCATAGCAAAGGCATGGAGCTGCATATTTAGTAGCACGAATTAGGCGCGCGCGCATTGCCGACGAGCCTCTGCCTTTAACCATGGAGAGCCTCCTGGAGCAAGTTCGGGCGGGCGACTATAGTTAACTGGACCATTGTCGTTACGGAGCATACAACAGCATGTTACGCAGCATGCGTGGTTTGACTAGCTAGTCTAACTAGACTAACCTACCCCCAGGGCTTGGTTCCTCTAGTCAGACTAGCTAGTCAAACCACGCAGCGTTCGGTTGGCATCTACATCCTATGGTTTAGTCTATAACTATAGTCGCCCGCCCGAACTTGCTCCTAGATGTTACCCGAACGCTGCGTGGTTTGACTAGCTAGTCTAACTAGAGGAACCAAGCTCCGTGGGTAGGTTAGTCCAGTTAACTATAGTCGCCCGCCCGAACTTGCTCCATGCTTTATCTTATCGTATTGAAACTGAGCGGCCAGTTCTTGTCAAATAATCAGATCTGGTTCTTGAACTAGGGTGCGAGTTTGCTGCGCAAACAAGATCACAACCTTCTTAGGACACCCTGAATTAAAGCCTGTGTACACTTGCATGGTTAAAGCTTTCATGCATCACCACACATAGCACGAACAAACCCTAGTAATTACAAAATCAATCCATGGTTACAGCAAAACTGTGACCCCGTTAATATCTGTACAACGCTAGATCCGTAAATTTAAGAACATGGTCAAAAAACACAGTCAACAAGATTTACTTAAACTTTTTTCCAGGCGGAATGCTGAAAAGCATTAGAAGATGAACCCCTTTATAAGATTAATTTCTTAAAATACATTTTTTTTTAAATAACAAAATGGGCAAATGTCCGAAAACCAGCTGTAATCAAAATACAATATTCACTGTAGGCTCGAGTGACTCAATTTTTTTGGAGTCAACTCCGATTCCAAAAAAGAATCGCGATTCCATTCGGAATCGATTCTAAGCATATTTAAGTGCATGTACATTGATGGAAAGCTGATATATTTGTGCACACGACAATAATTGGCACCAAATGGCACTAAACGTCCATGAATGATGCCGGCCTGTGCCACACACGTTCCTTCCTAAAGATGTAGAAATTATCAGAGGCTGAATACTCTTGCAGAAATTTAGTCTTCTGGCTTCGGCATTGCTAGGTAAGGCGCGAGGTCAAAGTAGAAACGGTCTGTATACCGGTAAACGATTCAAGTTAATCCCTCTTCAAATCATTTCTCTGTTGACAGAAAACCGTGTGCCGGTTTGAAGGGAACCGTTCCCAACTTGCTGGGTTGGTCGATGATTGACAGGTTTAGAACTAGCCGCCTGCACGAAGGGAACAAACGGCTGCTACTGGCCATCAACTTCAAAGGGAGCAGCGCGACCCTCCAGCCGGGCGCACCTCGGGTTGTGGTTAAATACCCTTGATCGGGCGGTCACGTGATAAACAGTGGCAGCGAGTCAGCCAGGAGTAGTCACACAATGGCCCGTAATCCGATAAGCTCTCTATTGTTTAGCGGTTGAACATTGCCATTTATTTATCGTCTGGTCAGACAAGTTGAATCGTTTGCTTGTTCACTGAAAACCGTGCAACGGTGCATCGTTTATGTACCGTTTCCCGGTATACAGACCGTTTCTATTTTGACCTCGCGCCTAATTTCTCGAATCGGCAAGCTATCACTGGGAATCAAATCTGAATGAAAATGAATTGATACCTACTGGGAATCGATTCCTCAAAAATCACGATTTCAATTCCCAAAGTTAAATAGATTCTACTCGACTCTGGCATGGAATCGCCCTAAGCATTATTCAATGCAGATGTTCAAACTCAATGTAGAGATACATGTACAAAGAACGAAATTGAATAATTTTGTGATTTGTTTACTTTTTATGAAGTCACAACATTACTCAATTTCCAGGTTTACATCTTTCTACATTAAAGAAAAACTTGATTTTTGTGGCAGAGCTGCTAACCCTCCCGGATTTTGCAACATGTTTCCTGTAAAATAACTGTTCTCACGACCCCCGACACCGATAAAAAACCCTCCTGGATTTTTCGATGCGTCTGAAGATGAATCATTTTCTGGGTGTTTTTTCCCCAAAATCCAGGGAAGCTGATAGCTCTGTTGGGGATTAAAGCTCATATTTCTAAGTGTTGACCGATTCATATCGCTGGCGCTCTAGCAACATCGGATAAAAATGCACAAGAGATGAGGTGTACTCTTCATAAATGTTCATTACCTTCTATCGTCTGTTCCATCGTAAACAAAAAAGAGGACATGGGGATTCAATGAATTGCAAATGTTCATGTTAATCCTTTCTACAGTAAACATGCAATACTCTGTTCAATTACTCTAGTTATTGACAACTTGAATCCCCATGATCTCCTTTAGAATAAAACTTGCTGCTTGTACAAACTGGAGTTTGCTCGTGTGACAAGTTGGAACCAAACGATTTCTAACCAGCATGCGTGTGCCAAAAATCGACAGCGCATTGACCACTGCTACTTGCCGGTCGCCATATTTTTGGTTGCAATTGCGGATTCTTCGCCAATAGCTTGCAGAACAGTCACCTGTGGTTTAATGAACAGATACATGTAAGTCAGTTCATTGCCATCCTGAGATATCAGAGATTTTCCACTCTGCAAAGCGACGTAACAATACCCTGAGGAAACACACGCAAATCTGTGGAGTGAGCCGGCTGTTGTCTTGAGCCAACTCACGCCCGAGTCATTTTTATGTAATTTAATCAATTCGGTCATGTTATGCCGAAAAGAAACGATTTCTATACTTTCCAGAAATTGTATTGGGTTCCGTTCCTTATGACTGTCCCATTCCTACCAAACTTTCAAACGACGATCTTAATTTACTCCGCAGTTTTTCAAATTAATAACAGGGATGCATGCTGACGAATGTAATGGAACGGATTCCCCAGTATACTTTAAATAGCAGCCAATCGCCGACGCGGACAACGGCCAGCATTACCGAGTACATGTATCACATGCATGCACGGTGTTTACAATCTGCGCGCGTTACATTTGAATGCCTGCAATCATGCTGCAATGCACTGCCAAGCGTCCTGATTGGTCCTACAGAGGCGACAAGATTTCTGTCGCTAGTCCCACCGCGAAATGGGGCCTTTTTCAACAGGGCCACTGTACGCAGGAGTTAGGGAGTGTGTTAAAGGGGCACTGTTGCAAGAGGATGGTTCATTGCAAGCCTGTGGCACAATAAATGGACCCTTTGCACGAGCGGCCATGACACTGTGCAGTCACATTGTCACCATGCGTCATGCACGAGTTGGCACGAGTAGGATCTATTGTCACATTTTAAAATGAAAACCTGCCCCCTGTCATGGCCTCTGGTGAAAAGGCTCAATTGGTGTCCAGCGCTGTACGCGAGTCCGGACTCAAGTCACGAATTTCAAGCCAGTCAGGACTCGGACTCGGAGATTTGGTCAGAGTCCACCAGAGTCCAATGGGAAAACAAATTCCTAAGAATCTTGTACATGTATTAAAGGGACAAATGTAAACTGCCGGTTTTGTCCGGACAAGAATTTGCCGCCCGGACAAAAAACTTAGCCACCCGGACAAAATTTAATTTTACCGTCTAAAACACTGTGATAATGCAGCCAAGTCATTCCAAAATGAGGTGTAAATTCACCAAACATGATGCGCTTGCTATTATCGATCACTTAACACGCAAATCTATCGCATTAGCGTCGATATAACGGCCATGAAAGTTGCATGCATTTGTTTATGAACAGCGCCCTCAAGTAGTGAATGTGTTTATCTCTCGAGGGCGCTGCATGCTCAGCACGTACATGTAGCAAGGTACAGGTAGATCGTTGCGAGTGCGTGCTCGGCCAATAGGAAATCATCATCATCATTATCGTCTGCTCTCTCACTTGCGGCATGCAAGCGACGATCGCGACTACTTCATTATTTTTCCATTTCGCCACCCCACCCCACCCCAGACTGACTCGGCCCCAATTGACTTGTGTACAAACTCGGCCCCAGACCGACTCGGCCCCAATTGACTTGTGTACAAACTCGGCCCCAGACCAACTTGGCCCTAATTGACTTATGTACAAACTCGTTCCCAAACCGACTCAGCCCCAATTGCTTTGTGTACAACTTTGGCACCTTGTTGCCCTTTTTCCAAGACTCAAGTTGGCCTATGTTTGGCGAAGTTTATTTTTACGAGTTGAAAATAAAAATACTGGCGCCCATATTTTTTTCCTTATATTTTATTTTTCTCCGTACAACGTTACCAGAAGGGCGACAAGATTTGTCGCTGCTTCCACAGCGAAATGGGGCAGATTTCAACAGGGCCTTGGGATGCACGAATAGGGGAGTGCGTTAAAGCAGTACTGTTGCAAGATGATGTAATACATGTATGAATACCAGCACTCACCATAAAGTTGTCATCATTGTCAAATTTTGTGGATATCTCCTTGCCTATATCGGTATCTGGCAGCTTGATATCATCACGGACGGTCCCATCATCCAGCATGAGTGAGAGAAAACCGTCGTCTATATTAATTAACTGTGAAGAGAGAATTTCAAATTCTGTATTAGACACCAATGTTGTAGGCCTCGAGTCCTGTACTCGAGTCCGACTCGTGTCACTATTTGTGACTCGGACTCGACTCGAGTCACATTGGAATATGGTGACATATGGTCATATGGTGACTCAGACTCGAAAATGGTTACTGAGACTCGAAAATGGTTACTGAGACTCGAACACGGTGACTCGGACTCGAACACGGTGACTTAGACACGGACACGGTGTCTCGGACTCGAACACGGTGACTCGGACTCGGACACGGTGACTCGGACTCGGACACGGTGACTCGGACTCGGACACGGTGACTCGGACACGGACACGGTGACTCGGACACTCAGACACGGTGACTCGGACACTCAGACACGGTGACTCGGACACTCAGACACGGTGACTCGGACTCGGACACTCAGACACGGTGACTCGGACTCGGACACGGTGACTCGGACTCGGACACGGTGACTCGGACTCGGACACGGTGACTCGGACTCGGACACGGTGACTCGGACTCGGACACGGTGACTCGGACTCGGACACGGTGACTCGGACTCGGACACGGTGACTCGGACTCGGACACGGTGACTCGGACTCGGACACGGTGACTCGGACTCGGACACGGTTACTCGGACTCGGACACTCGGACACGGTGACTCGGACACGGTGACTCGGACACGGTGACTCGGACTCGGACACGGTGACTCGGACTCGAACACGGTGACTCCTGATTCTTTGGTAAAAAACGGATGCGAGAATATGTAGACTGTAGCACATACTGTATGTAGCACATCATTTTACATATTGTGCAGACGAAACTATAATAGATTCAATTTTATGGCGAACAAGTGACTCGTGACTCGAACACGAGGAAAGTGACTTGTGACTCGGACTCAAGGCTATTGACTCGAGATCAGGGCTCGAAATTCCCATTAAAGTGATTGCGCAACGCAAGTAAAAATTAACGAACGCAAGTAACCCAAAACACAAGCTTGCACTTTGCGCAAGTTGACCTACTTCAATGAATTCAGCTTCTGACGACTTGTCATCTTAACGCAAGTAAGTATTTTGTAAGCGCAAGTTAATTCCAATGCCAACTTGCACAAGGCGCAAGTAATTTTTGGAGTGAATTTCTACCCCTGGAGATTCGGAATCGATATTGGTGACTCGACTACAACACTGTTAAACAGTCTCATGAGACGAAAACTAGAATTTCTTAAAGACTATAGCACTTTAGACAAAACCATTTCAGGGGAAGTTTTGTACGGTCATCATGTTTATATAGACTATGTAAGTCTCGCGGCAAAGGTCAAATCTGAGCTTCCGGGCACAACACGACTAAAATGTTTTTTTACAATATATAATACATGCATAATAATCTCTAAAAACGATCACAATTTATTAAAATTTCGTCACCTGCTAGCATATTTTTTATCCAATTTGGAATGGATGACCCAAGTGTGGATTCATGTGAAAATAAATGCTTCGAACTTGGGCACTCTTAAAAAAGTCTGCAAGCTCTACTTTTGGTATATGGCGTTTCGCCTATCGCTAGCGAGGTCTGTATGTACACTGTAGTCTACGTACAGTACACGTCGGCTGCTGTGCGTGTTGCATATCTTTTGCTGCATGTAGTTTACGATCTTTAATAATTGACTTGTCGGCTCAGAAAAGATAGTGAATTTTTACATTTCGATTGCTTATTTTTGATTATATACCCCACTTCATCAATTGGAATGCAATATTTTATTTAGAGATACGCGTTTTGGGCCGTCTGAGTTTACAAAAACCTGCGTAAACAAAATAATCCAAGAATTTCGCTCGCGACGTGCGTTGAAGAGATAGGGTCTTGTGCCCGGAAATAACAGTGGTCTCGCGCGGTCTCGTACGTTCACGAGGTCAACTTACATAGTCTATTGTGTAAATGTAGGTGTAAATCTGTGAACATTTTTAAGATACCAATCATGTGTTCTACCTTCAAGTTGTACTGTTCCAAAATACCAAAGGAGATTGTGTTAGATTTAGACTTACAATGCATGTGCTCACAGACACAGACATGTACATATGTACCTGATAATCGGTTCTCTTAACATGGGGCACATTCATATTGTGAGTAGAGGGACAGATATCTTCGTACTTCTTTCCACTAAATATGTCAATGCCAACAAGATGAACCTGAAACAAATAAAAAGGAATATAACTACATGTATTGTTTACATGTAAACAAAAATGCCACATTTTAAATGTAAAACGTGGGGTGTTATGGCCGAGCGGTCTAGTGCGTCGAACTTAAGTTCCTGTGCTAGTACTAGAATGTAGGTTCGATTCCTGGCCGTGACGGGTTGTGGCACCTGTGCCCTTGAGCAAGGCACTCAACCACACTTGCTCCCATTCCTGTAATTGGCGGTCCCTCCGCTGTTGGATGTGGTAAATAAATAAAATGTTTACCACAGGGATGTCAGGGCCGGAAAAAAATTTCACTATCATAACTGCATGTATGTGTGCACATTGTCATAGACTTGCCAGCACAGTTAGTCAGTGAGCTTTCCTTTCATCAAGTGGATTGTTGTCATTTTGCCTCGAAATTAGAATCACACCCAAAAATTTCCTCCTAGTTGTGTCCTACAGTGGTTTGAGATGTCCATGATTGGAAAATGATTCAAAAAAAAGACTTACAGACCCGTTTTTGAAGCCAACATTTTCTCTTGCGTGGAATCCGGACGAGGATTTTCTTCGTAACTGTAAATTCTGATTTAGTGGCTTTGGCTATGGCCATGCTGTTACTATGCTGTTTCTAAGGACCTTTATTGTCTGCCCATGGCAACAGCAAAGCCATAGCCAAAGCCACTAGTTCATAACAGCGCCCTCTAGTGTCCAGAATTGACAGTTACGAAGAAAATCCTCGTCCGGATTCCACGCAAGAGAAAATGTTGGCTTCAAAAACGGTTCTGTAAGTCTTTTTTTTAAATCATTTTCCAATCATGGACATCTCAAACTACTGTAGGACACAACTAGGAGGAAATTTTTGGGTGTGATTCTAATTTCGAGGCAAAATGACAACCCACTTTATGAAAGGGGTTTCTTCTGTCCCTACGGGAAATCCCGTGTCTACAGCACACAGCGTTTGCCCTTAACTTTTTTCCCAACTGGCTAACAGGGCCAGTTGGCTTAAGTCTTCACTGGCCCGTCGGCATTTCAAGTGGCCCGGTTAAAATTTCCGGTTGTTCTTTTTGCACACAGTCGACCTTTAATGTTTACAATAACCACATTTGAGTGAATAAGTTAGGAAAATTTGGTAGTCATGAGGTTCTCCCCAGTACAAGTTATATTTTAACTGGACAGCCGGACATTTGGGGAGGCTTTCCAACTGGCCCGAGATGATTTCAACTGTCATTTGGCCAACGGACCAGTGCTAATTCGAACGCTGGCACAGTATACTGTACAGTATGTACATTGACAGTACGAGTGCAATGCAATGCAATGGATATGTCAGTATGTACGTCATGTATGTGGTCTAACCACTGCTGTATGGACACAGCGCCCTCTATGTACTTCTGATCAATAGTCTGGTTTCACGATACTTTAGCCGTGAATTATTATGGCTGGGATACAGACATACTGCATGTGTGCAAATCATTGGGAAAATGTGCTACGTGCGAGTAAATATATGTACATAGGCTGTACACAGGGCATATCCAGGCATCGTTCATCAGTAAGTGAGAATTTTCCACGTTTTTTTTGACTTTATATTATCCTTATATTTCCGGCCGTTTACTTTTCCGGTCTGGAAAAAGGCTTCGGGGGCTTTCTTTTTCCAAAATAAGAAAAAGCCGGAATAGGCCGTATTCCTGAACGTGGAGGGCACTGTCAAGTGGTCCGCGCATATCGTGCGTTATGTTCGAACACAAAACGCGCTACGCGCACACGCCTTCCAAACGTTTATTTTGAATGGAAATCTGTGCACGCGACACAGGTCTGCGCGCTCCGCGTACGCGACTTTTCCCCACGTACGTATGCACGGACCCCCACTTTTCTACTGTCGTCTATGGACATTTTCCTCCAAATCACCGTGTTCGAGCGCCCTCACGCGTTCAGGAATACGGTCTATTCCGGCCATAGCCGGAAGACTGGCATCCCTTTTAATGAAAGTAGTTTGCCCAGATTAAAGGGAATTTTCTTGCCTTGGCATGGCCATGCTTGCCAGTCTTCGATGTGGACATCTCAACTATTTTGCAGGGACGGCCTTTGATCATGACAAAGCCACTTTTGCGCAGACTGGAGCACTGAGCTGGGTAGGTCTCAGACGCCCCAGACGAGGCTTGATCAAAATCCTCGGTACTGTCAGCCATTTTTGACGACTGTCTGTGATAATACTACAAACAGAATGCTGAAAGAGACACAAAGAAGCTGAGTTTAGGGAAAAAATACCATACATGTTTGCCAGGATGAGACTCCATGCACGAAGTCTATGGAGATTTAAAAAAAAAGAAAAATGCAAACTTTTCTCACTGCTAAAAATCATGTTTCATCACAAAATTTACAACGGACGTTAGGTGGCACACTGCCCCTACTTTTAGAAGGCTAAAAGTGATTTTCTGCTGTTTACATTGGAACTCTATGAATCACTTTTAGCCCCTTACCAATTGAACCTCATTCGCCATGTTCAATTTTCCTGCACGACCAAGATGGCGGCCCTTCTTCAAAGTAAAATTTCACCTTACAGTCAAAATTAAACATTGAAAAACTTACCATAGAAGTCCCTGGAATCTCCAGAATGTAGTACCATGGTCCATTTTCCCAGATGATTCTTCATAACAGGAAAAAAACTAGTCCAACGTAATTTTTCTTTACATTTTCCCAGCAAACTGAAGAGAAGAGCGGGATGTAACAGATGAACGAACATGGCAAATCACGGTCGAGATAGCCCGCCCTCTTGTGGTCACCTCATTGTATGACGTCACTGTAGTACAATGAGGTGACCACAGGAACAACAGTCTCTCGAATACGGTATATCGCTTGATGAGGCGTTTATCTGACTCAAATATTGTTAACTCAAAATGAAATCGTTATTAGACGATACTGGTTTTTCTATGCTCTGGAATGAAACCAATCTAGATGTGTGTTTCACAAAGAGACTATCTGCAGATATTGATCAAAGACTTAAAGGCAGTATACAATCATTGGTAATCTCGAAAATCAGAAATATTCACAGATTTACGCCTAACTTACACAATATAAACATGATGACCGTAGAAAACTTCCCCTGAAATGGTTTTGTCTGAAGTGCTATAGTCTTTGAGAAATGAGTAAAACAATTAGTTTTTGTCTCATGAGACGAAAATTCAATTCGCCCCAAAACCATTTCGCCCCAAACCACTTCGCCCGAGTGCCATTTCGCCCCAAATCACTTCGTCCAAACACTACATCGCCCAAATAACACTTGGCCCCAAAACCACTCCGTGCACAGGCCGTGGTTCCGGGCGAAATGGTTCAGGGCGAAGTGGTTTTGGGGCGAAATGACTGCAAACCCTTTTTTGACTGTTTTCTCAAAAGTTAGACGAATTACGGAGCTGGTTTTTGCTCAGGTTGGTTTTAATCATGCATATCTTCAATCACACAAGGGGATACAACTATTTGTAACAGTTTACCAATCATGTATACTATCTTTAAAGACAATGCCTTACAAAACTTGGAAAGTAATATTTCTAATAATAGACCTTTTATAATGTACCTTTTATAAAAAGATCAAATTTGATGTAAATTTTGAAAATTATCTTGTTAAACTTAACAACTCTTGTAGAACAGCATTAACACGCTTCTGTAGCGGAAATCACAACCTACCTGTGATTGAATTTCGCTATTTACCAACTGATTCGCCTTTATTAAAATTATACCCTATGTCCTTGATGTAATAAGATGGATCTCTGTGATGAATTCTATTATTTACTTGTTTGTAACTCACTAAGTGGTGACAGACATAGCTTGATTAAGAAGTTTTACTGGCAGAGACCAAATGTGGATAAATTGGGATTGATATTCAATGTGTGCAGTTCTCGCCAACTCTGTAACCTTGCCAAATTTATTAAGATTATTTTGACTAAGTTCCCGTAAACTCATTATTTTTTGCTCTTATAGTTTGCATTTAACTTCCACTATTTAAAGTCTTTTTTTAAGCCTATGTTTAAATTGTATTTTAGTTTAGTTTTGATAATTATTGTTCTTTTTTTTTATATAGTTACTTAGCTTTCTATAGCATAAACAGTTTTGTAATTTAAGCTGGCTCATACCCCATGCTGGGGTCGCAGAGGTTAATAAACCATTCAACCATTCAACAAGAGGGCGGGCTATCTCGACCGTGATTTGCCATGTTCGTTCATCTGTTACACCCGCTCTTCTCTTCAGTTTGCTCGGAAAATGTAAAGAAAAATTATGTTGGACTAGTTTTCTTCCTGTTTAGAAGAATAATCGGGGGAAATGGACCACGGTACTACATTCTGGAGATTCCAGGGACTTCCATGGTAAGTTTTTCAATGTTTAATTTTGATTGTAAGGTGAAATTTTACTTTGGAGAAGGGCCGCCATCTTGGTCGTGCAGAAAATTCAACATGGCGAATGGGGTTCAATTGGTAAGGGGATAAAATTGATTCATAGAGTCCCAATGTAAACATCAGAAAATCACTTTTAGTCTTTTAAAAGTACACCACCCCTGTCTGGTTCCCAGGGGAGGAAAAAGTAGACAGATAACTGGTAAAAACGAAAATAGGACTAGGAGATCGGAGAGGATAGAAGAACCCCAAAAATAAAAGGAGCCCCTTTTTAAAGCTTGTTGGCGTTTATAAATCTCGGAAAATTGGGTGTCCGTCCATGGTAACTTTTCTAAGCCAGCTAAATCGTGCAATACATGTAGCTATCGTCAAATTGTAGTCAAGTGAACGCTTTACAGTCACTTCGCCCCATTTCCACTTCGCCCCATGTCAGTTCGACCCATAACAACTCGTCTCATTGCCACTTCGCCCCATTGCCACTTCGCCCCATTGCCACTTCGCCCCACCTACATGTACGCTATTTAGCCGGCAGTCAGTCGATAACATAGAAAGAAGAGTAACTTACTCTAACACTGTGCCAGGGCTTGTTTAAATTTACATTGAAATTGCTTTCAGTGTCAAATTAACAAAATCAGAAAACAAGGTCAATTTACAAACAAATAATTTCAACGTAGGGAGCCTAAATCCAACCAACAAAATCCAAAAAAATGTATCCAATTAATTTTAAGACGAATTTGAGTGCAGTTAATTAAAGCAAGAATTATTGACACGTTTTTTTCTGTTTTTTGTTTAGTTTGCAAGCAAGCCGGCAATCGAAAAAACAAATCTGCTGATTCTTTTGCCGGTTTTCCAAACTTGAGAGCGAGTCCCTGGAGTGGGAACAGGGGCCTATTATAAGCCTACCGGTACCTAGTATATTGTAAAAAAGTTATTCAATTTCAAATGAGACCTCAGCTCAACGAAAAAAAATTTACAGTTTTTTTATTGCACCATTTTCCCTATTTTATTGACTGACTGCCGGCTAAATAGCATAGGAATAGGTGGTGCGAAGTGGCGATGGGTCGAAGTGGCGATGGGGCGAAGTGGCGATAGGGCAAAGTGGCGATAGGGCAAAGTGGCGATAGGGCAAAGTGGTATGGGGCGAACTGACATGGGGCAAACTGACATGGGGCAAACTGACATGGGCCCGGGGCGAAGTGGGGCGAAGCATGGAGGAAGGATGGGCGAAGCGTCCAACACCAAAAGTAAATGAATGCCTAAGCGCAGTTATAAATTGGACGTGCAATTTTGTTCAGTACCTCCAGCTTAAAATTTTAAGTCTGCTTGCGCAAGTTCAAAGACTTCGTGGCATGAAGATTGCGCTATAGTTACAACAAATTGTGGTATGGGGCGATGCCCAGTTTCCGGACACACTCACTGATTCTCCCTTCACACATTTACAACTTATTTTACGCCCTACCACGCCAAATCCCAAATTTCAATCAGAGTAATTAAATCAACAGTCTCTTACAATAAATTATTATTGCATCACAACACACGATCAAAAGAAAATGCAACCTTTATCAATTTATTTAAGATTTTAATCGGACTTTTCCTACTCACATGTGGCCCCTCTGTGCGGGAAAGAAGGCCGATGAGGCAAGAGATTACGCATGCGCGTATCGCCGAGCTGGCGACTGTTTTTTTCCGGGAGGGGTTCCTCAAATTGAAGCAATTCGCCAACCCCCAACGCGGACCGTTCCAAGCTGTAGGGGTTATTTAGAAGGGGTGGTGATTTTGTGTTTCAGTTTGCGTTGGGGATAGTTCCCACAAGTAGCTCAAACATTTTTCAAAATGGCCCTTTAAAGATATACAGTCTGTGCGTTTTGGGTGAGGCACCTCGAAAAATAAAAAAGTTTTTGAATTGATATTTTTTTTCAAATGAGACATCGACGAAAAAATCGACCAGCATTTAGTTGTCGAACAATGACTGTCAATATTTCAAGGCGTAGATTTGCCCAAGTCTGACCTCCCGTGCTCGGTCTGCAACGCGCAGCGCACATTCCCCCCCCCCCCCCCCTTCGGAAAAAAAATGCGCCTCCGGACCGGTGGCCTGTCCAATCTGTTTTCTTCGTTTCCTCTGTCTCAGAAAGTTTTCTAAATAATTGGAAAAATTCCTGGATCCGCTCCTGATCCTGGTAAGGCGGATGTTGCTTTCAATTCAGCAAACACCATCCTGAGATCTCAGGGAATTTCCACTCTGCTAAGCAACGGTACAATACCCTGAGGAAATCCACGCAAATCTGTGGAGTAGGCTAAGCCGGATGTTGTGTTCGGACAACGCACGCCCGAGTCATTTTGATGTAATTTAAGAAATTCGGTCATGTTATGCCAAAAAGAAACAATTTAATCTATACTTTCCAGAAATTGTATTGGGTTCTGTTCCTTATGTATGATTGTCCTACCAAAATTTCCGGCGACGTTTTTATTTAAACCGCATATTTTTTCCCCTTCAAATTAATAACATGCATGCTGACCATCGTGAATGGAACGGATTCCCCTGTATGCTTTAAATAGCAGCCAATCGCCGAGGCGGACACGGCCAGCATTATATTACCGAGTATAATATACGTATACACCAATCCGGTAATAAGGTCTTCTTCCCTGTACGTACATCCGCCATAGCTGGGGGGCTTCCACTGAATGAACTGTATGTTTTTGTTGTTGCTGAAGCTGCATTTGTTTACTTCGAACAAGTTGCGCGTCTTTGTAGGGTTGTGTGTGCGCGCGAAGGCGGGCGCGTCGCGTAGACGCGAAGTATAGGCTCGTTCGTGCATGTAATGGATGAGCGCTTTTCGTTCTAACAGCAACACAAAACGCACAGCCCATGCACTGGACGCCCCCCAGCTATGGCGGATATGCAGGGAGGAGATCTTAGTTACCGGATTGGTGTATATCACACTGCATGCACGGTTTTACAATCTGCGCGCGTTACATTTGGATGCCTGCGATGCACTGCCATGCCAATTAAGCGTCCTGATTGGTCCAGAAAGGCGACAGGATTGTTGTTGCTTGTTCCCCAGCGAAATTAGCCTTTTGACAAGGCCTCGTGAATTTGGGCGATTTGGTGACTTGAGTAGAGTCTACACACGCCGAGTGTCTCATTCACTTGGCCTTTTTCAAACTGCGATGCAATTCTTATGTTTTTCTTTATAATTGCTACTATTTTTAGATGATATTTAGGTCCGGCAACCGCCAGGCCGCCATATTTAAACAGGAGGAATTCCTCCTTTTCCCGAAGGTTCCTGACGTTATCGTTAATCGTCGGGTACGAAAATTTGAGTTAATGCCGCGTGCCGCCGCGTGTTTATTTATGATGATGCAGACAAGGTTTGAATTTGATTTTTGATGCTATAATAGGCATGTGTAATATATTAAATTTCTATTGGCCAAATATGGAATAACACATTTCAAATTGTTATACACTCGTGCCGTAGCGCGCAGCGCGCTTTGGAAATTCACGGTTATGCGCTCCTCTAAAAATAAATGCATGACGTAATGATTAGTGCTTTTTCAAACACTACGGCAGCCGGTCCTCATATTTAGTCGTTGTATGTGGAATATGTGGAGCAGGAACCAGTCTAGAGTCATCGCGTCAAAAACTTTGTTTGCGCCCCATTAGTCAATTTTTTAACGATACGTGACCACAAGGTCAAGTCTTTTTCTTGCAAAAACTATTTTTCCAGCAGGCAAGGTAGGTTTTGCAAACAGTATACTCATTCCATTCGATCGTAAATTTGATTTTTCGCTTGATATATAAGCATTAGCATACTATTAATTTATTTTTTTCGTCTGGCAGCAAGCAACCCATAATGCTCCGCGCGTCTTTAGCTGCATGTGTCCTTAGACTGGTTCCCGCTCCACATATTCCACATACAACGACTGAATATGAGGACCGGCTACTGTCGTGTTTAAAATAGCACTTTAAGCATTACGTCATGCATTTATTTTTAGAAGCACATAACCGTTAATTTTCAAAGCGCGCTGCGCGCTATATTGCATGAGTGTACAACAAATTGAAAGGGGTTATTCCATATTTGACCAATACAAATTTAATATATTAACCTTAAAATATTAAATATGCCCATTTTAATATACATGTAGGCTAGCATCAAAAAGAAGACAGCCACTGGGTATAGTTTTGAATCCGTGGCATCACCATAAATACACACGAAACAATGACGAAGTGTACCCGACGATTAACGGTATCGTCCGGACGACCGGACGTGCATTCGGGTAACTTCGGGAACCTTCGGAAATAGGAGGAATTCCTCCTGTTTCAAAATGGCGGAATTGGCGGCTGCCGGACCTTAAATTCAGTCTAGTCAAAATATTTTTGGTCCTGGTACCAGACTACATGTGACCTTTGCGTAACGTACTTCCTTCACAGAAATCTCAGTGAAGGCACATCAGCCCATATCCCTGCGTCATGTAAGGGCGGTGAGTACGAGCGAAGCTTCGAGGTGGCGAACGCTGGTATGGATAGTATGGTGCCTGATTACGACTGAAATGTAACAAACAAATTTGGGATGAGAGAAAAATCGTAAGGGCCTTATAGGTTTCGAACTCGAGACCTCTGATTAGGCGCATACCAGATATTGCGTTCGTTAATTTGCCCATTTGCGCGCTCATGAAACACCGAAAAAAAGAATTTGTGTCCATAGGGAAAAACCGAAGGATTATAAAACTGTGCATTAGAGCTCAACTGGCAGAGCTCCTGCCCAATGAGTCAGAGGTCTCGGGTTCGAATCCCGATAAAGCACTTTTCTCTAATCCCAAGTTCATCCGGAGTTGTGAGTTTTTGAAATATTTCTAATGTATACTAATGCGGCTGTATCCATGGCAAAAATTGGTAAAAACATATTAGATAAGATGAATAAATAAATATAAAATACCGGGATAAAATAACGAATGGAATAAAAATAAATTAAGAGGGACTTCCTCCGTCAACAGAAAAAACGTCCACCCCTCCGAGAGTGTACAATTTGGAATAGTCCAATAACGTCATTTCGAGACCACAATCCATTGCGAAAAAAGACGCCATCTTGGCAGCACAAAGAAAGATCGTTGTGCGTAGGGGAGTAACATCAACGCCCGGTAAAAAGATCTGCCTAAAAAAATGCCCGAGGAGTCGGAGCAACAACCAGAGGCCGAATCGGCCTCGGAGAAAACACTGCTGGGTAAGATGGTGTAAAAATTTAATGGATTTGTGGTGTGGTTGCTGAAATAATCCCACCAAAAATACGTGATTCACTGAGTCAACACAAACGCCACGGAACCGCGGCCGTTCTTTGTGCGCTTTAGGCGCGCGTCCGACAACCCGACCATTGAGACAACTCGACCATTGAGACAACTCGACCATTTAGACAACTCGACCATTTAGACAACTCGACCATTTAGACAACTCGACCATTGAGACAACTTGATCATTGTGAAATAATTTTTGGGTTCATTAGCATTCCTACACGGACATGACGGACACCCAGGATTATAATTGTTATGACATTATAAAGGGTCGCACTAAAAAGCGTCAACACAGCGTCAACACATGACAGAAGCGTCAACACACCGTCAACACATCCAAAACACATTCTAAATTGACAAAAAGGGCATATAATTGTGAAACATACAATAAAAGAGAATTTCCATTGGATTGAGTTTCCATTTCATTGTTAAAAATATCGTATTTTCACGCGAAAAAAATGACCTTAACTCGCACGGCCGTTGTCCGCCATCTTGACTTCGCACAAAGCTTGGACTACACCATTTCAAGTAGGGGTGTGTAGGTAATGACATTATCTTGTCATAAACAACAGAGGGCGCCTTGCTGTAGTAAAGAAAATTAAACAACAAAGGCAATTGCAGCGTAAACACAGCATTAAATTGTTAGTCTTTGCAGATATTTTTAACACTGGCGACCCCGGCCGCGTCCCTCTCTGTTGGTTTATTGTACAACGCTATCACCCTTTAGAATAATGGTATGGTCCGCGCTGCCACTGAGGCAACATGGCGGGTGTTCGGCAGCCGATTTCGGAGCGGCACGGAGAGCCAATTTTCTTGAACTGAAAATCGCGATTTTCAGACGTTTAACCTATTGATTTTAAGCACAAATCTTGTTTCTGTCCATACTGTATGGGTTACATACTGCTTTTGTCAATTTTAATGCATTTTGGATGTGTTGACGCTGTGTTGACGCTGTGTTGACGCTTTGGAGTGTGTTGACGCTGTGTTGACGCTTTTTAGTATGACCGCATTATAAACCATGTAAAAATTAGGAGGGAAAGTGCATTTTTTCCCTGTATACATTGAACGAAATCCATTGAACAAAGATTTTCGTATTGTTTTGTTCAGATTGAACACAGATTTTGGTAAATTTATATATTGGAATCGATCGTTAGGCCACGAGAATAAAAAAAATCCGGTTTACCGTCTGAGGGATTTTGAAAAATTATGAGGCTTTTTTCATTTTTCATTATTCATTATTTCATTATACATAAAAAAACCGTGGAGACTTACCTTCGGGAATGTTCGGTTTGATGTCGTCGACTCTATTTCGATGCACTGGGCATGATATGACGTCAAAGGTGGCATTTGAAATTCCGAAGCCCCTCCCCCGACTTGTCAAAACACATCTGACAAAAGGCTAAGTACACGCTAGCCTAGCCCTACAAATAGGGCTGTAAATAGCTCGCTTTTTAAATCTGACTTTAATATTACAAATCACAGCCCTACTACGAGGGTGTACGTAGAGGCTAAGTTTTTAACTGCTGAAATCCGAGAAAGTTCCTCTACAAATATCGTCCGAAGCACATCAGACCAGAGCACTTTCACATACACCATTGTAATCCTGAGAGTCTAGTGTTTCATAAAATAACAGTTACGCTTACGGAATCGTCAATTTGGCCATCTACATGTAGGTCGTCTTGAAAAATTGGAGTTTTTGGACAATATTCATTTAGCGTTATCCCCTACGGCGTCTTGAAACATTGGACAAAATTCGGACAACGCGCTGCCATCTTAGCTAATATGGCGCTTCTCGATCATGAGACGTCAAGGAGCCCGGCTAACTGTGCAACATGCATAATTAATATTAGCATGACCCGAATCGATAGCTTATTCAATTCTATAATAGCCCTAACTTGAGTAAGATATAATACTTGACATTTGCACTTCTGTCGGAAATGTTGCCTTTCAAATATGCCAAGATTTAAAGGAAATTACCTCCTCGAATCAACAGATAATCTAATTTTGTATCTTTCCCAATTGCACTTTTGTCGCAAATTTGCTTTTCTGTAGAAAAATCACATTTTCTCCTTTAAAAATCGGGTCATTCCATGTCAAATCATGCGATGGGTTAAACCTGACCCTCTCAGATTTTGGTGAAACTTGGTACCGGTATACTTGTTGATTAGAGTCAAACACCACTAAATATCGAAATTTAGATCAATCGGACCAGTGGTTCCGGAGATACGGCCCCTGATATTTTGGAATTTGTGGCTAAAAGCGGCACGGATGCCCACCTTTGAACCCTGTATCTCAGGAACTACTGAGCCAATCTTCACACAAGTGGTGTTGTTGGAAAGGGGATTAGTCCAGGATTCAATAGCTGCCATTATTTTGGGGACTGAGGTACCTACTTTTAGAAGGCTAAAAGTGTTGTTTTGGATGTTTTATATTGGGACGTTATCATTTTCTATATGGGTCTGTCCACAGTAATGGGGTACATTTGAAAAGTAAGTCAATAATTCTTTTCAGATGTCTTTAGTTTATCTCAGAATTAAAGAAATGTCCTTGTTTTGTTCTCAGGAGATAACTTTTGCCCAAAAAGGTAAAAAAATTCTGCCACAACATACATTTTTGAAAAGCTTGTGTACAAATTTTCCTATTACGTAGGTAACGTGGACAGACCATTTTGTGACATTTTTTTCCGTCTTTGTTACACGCGTAATAGGAAAATTTGTGCACGGGGTTTTCAGAAATGTATGTTGTAGGACTATTTTTCTTACTCCTTGGTGAAAAAGTTATTTCCTCGGTTTAGCTTGATAATTCAAAGATAAAATTAAGACATTTGAAGTGAACACGGACCTAAGATCTTGAATGTTACAGAAATGTACCCCATTACTGTGGACAAACCCATATACACTTTTAGCCCCTTAACATTTTAACCCCCTTCGATCGTGTAGACCGATCTTACACGCCCTCAAGAGGCCAGATACACATGTGTAAATCCTTACCGTAAATTCCAAATCAGACATTTAAAAGCACACCATGAAGGTCCTTGTAATCTCAAGACTTCTGTACCCTTGTCGTTCATTGTCCATGATGACTCAAACATCAAAAAAGGATAAAAGGAAGCAAAATCTGGAGTAAAATCGAAAATTTTCAGCCAGCGTGGTACACAGACTTCATGCTGAGACGCGTCAAAAGGAAAGTAGTCCCACCAACACGGATGGATTTTGTTTAGCCTAGACTGGAACCCTGTCCACATATTTACTTCCCCACGCGTTGTATATGAGCGAGAGCAGCGTAGCGCACATAGACAGGGTGCAGGTCTAGGCTAAACAAATTCCATCCGCTTGGGTGGGACTACTTTCCTTTTGATGCGATCACATGGGTAGCGAAGTCAGCATGCATGACATGGTCAAGTCTCCCGTCTGTCCAAATTTGTCGATTTTACTCCAGATTTTGCTTCCTTTTATCCTTTTTTGATGTTTGAGTCATCATGGACAATGAACGACAAGGGTACAGAAGTCTTGAGATTACAAGGACCTTCATGGTGTGCTTTTAAATGTCTGATTTGGAATTTACGGTAAGGATTTACACATGTGTATCTGGCCTCTTGAGGGCAGGTAAGATCGGTCTACACGATCGAAGGGGGTTAAAATGTTAAGGGGCTAAAAGTGTATATAGAAAATGATAACGTCCCAATATAAAACGTCCAAAACAACACTTTTAGCCTTCTAAAAGTATGAGGTACCGGGGTATGGGGTGCTCTCTCTTGTTTTCTTTTCTAAATTCTAAATAAATAGCCATCCTGTAAATATGTTTTCCTTCAAAACCTGCAATAGGGGTGGGAATATTTGTGTACCGGTATGTCTGTCCGCAACAGGAGGCCTTTTTTTTGGCATGAGAATGCACAATATGGGTTCGTCCGGCATATACAGAGCGATCAACAACCCCCCCCCCCCCCTCTCCCGGGTCTTCGCCACTTCGCCACTTTGCCCTATTGCCACTTTGCCTGATCGCCACTTCGCCCAATCTCCTCACGGTATTTTAGTCTGACCGTAACTGATGTTGTTGTCCAGTGTTGTGAACGAAAGCGATACATGTATGTCTTTATTTTAAACAGCACCAGTGGACCACCAAATTTTTAGCAGGACCAGTAGAGTTCTCTAATCTACTGGTCCTTCTGACAAGCATGCAATTTAGGTCAAATTCGACCCCTGCCATGCATGGTAATCTTTGAGGAAAACCTTACAGGCCTGCCATGGCAAAGGTACATATGAGTTATCTGAACTGAAGGTACATGTACATGTACCGGTATTTACAAGTACAATGTAAGTTGTGAGTGTGCTCAATCATTCCAAAAGTGTAAAAAAAAACTGCTGTCCTTTTTTCTCAGCCAGTGGAGTCGCTGGCACCGTGAAGTGGTTCAACGTACGCAGTGGCTATGGATTCATCAACAGGTAAAAACCAAGTTTATACATGTAGAACACTGCTTAATGCCTGCATGCTCTCCCACTTACATGTAGCAGATTCAAACAATAATTGTCTGCAGACATTTTTTTTATCATTGATTCAACACAAAAACATACATGGATTTTTCAGGTTTTCTAAGGTATTAATGCATCTATGACCCCGTTCTCAATTGAGAAATCGCTTCGTTCGACGAAGATTATGTAGTTAATCATCGGTAGATAATAAAGCGTGCGTTCATATATCACTTAACGAAGATCAAACAAAGAGAGACTGCTAACGAAGATCGAATGAAGCCGTGGAAGGTCGTACATGTGCGTCGCGCATCAAGTGCTCGGCTTAAAGCGTCTAGACATGCTGTGTTGTTTCCAGCGGTGCGTCAAAAACAACTCTTGCTAGGCGCTCGACGCACAACGCTGTTGTGCAACAGGCCCGCCAAGTTGCTTCATCGAACGAAGGGAGCCGTTCACTTTACAAGTTTGCTTCATCGAATGAAGCTATTTGCTTTATCGAATGAAGCTATTCTAATCATTGTCGAATGAAGAGGCGTGCGTTCACATCAGGAAATCTTTGTCAAATCATCGTAAAATCATCGTCGAACAAAGCGACTTCTCTAGTGATTTCTCTATGTGGCTGAAATTTCTACGAGGTACATGTAGTTAACATCATTCTTTAGTTACAATGTATGTAATGCTGTTGTTCCTGTATTTTAAGTTTTCCGATAATGTAATGTCTTTTAATGATTTCACCCAGCTTTTGTTGCTTGTCTAATCATTGCTCTTGATGTACTAAATACTTGGTTTGTTTTTTTAACTTTCAGAGATGACACACAAGAAGACATCTTTGTACACCAGGTAATGCCCGGACTACATTTTTTTCTTTTCTGAAATTCTTCACATACAATGTACATATGAGCGTACGCGCACAAGTACAACATGTGAAGTCCGTTTCAAGAAAAAGGCTTGTATCTCCAATTCCCAATGTCAACAATTAAATTTTTTTTTTAAATTTTAGTTACAGACAGAGACACGCAAGCTTTTTAAGTTCGTTCACTTGTGTGAATTAATTTTTGTAATCGTTTCACCCAAACACGGACAGTGCAACTTTGAAATTACTTATCTAGCATTGGAATGTGCAGATTTGATGGAAAAACCCAAAATTTTGAGTGGGAAAAATTGAAATGTTTTTCAAGGAAACACTTAGAAAATTGTCATATGTTTTGCACATAAGGTCTAAAAGCATGATCAACTTCATAGTCCAGGAGCAAAGTCTGAAAAACCCTCTAGTTTAGGAGTTGGTTCAACACCCACTACATCTACAGGCTGGTAGAACTTACCTTATGGAACACCTCTAGGTAGTACGTGGTCTCAAATTGTGATATCAGTTTCGAGAAAAAAAGACATTTTTATCAGTAAAAAAATTCCAAAATAGGAACTCTTGTTTTTAGCACTGTTTACCAATAACAGGCACTTTCAGCCAAACATTTATTAATGTGTAAATTTGTATTTATTTTATTCATTTTCTTACAATACACATGCAACATATAATAATGTAATCGGATTATTATCACAAAAAATAAAATAAAAATATTGAATATTTTCTTAGAAAACTACCATTACCTGATTATTTTTTCAGGTAATATATTTTGTACACTTGTAAGATTGTACACTCATTTTGGTTTTCCTAAAATTACTTTTTAACTGCAGACTGCGATTATAAAGAACAACCCTAAGAAATATCTGCGCAGTCTTGGGGATGGAGAGAGCGTGGAGTTTGACGTGCTGGCTGGAAGAAAGGTAACTTTAACCAGTAACTTTAGCACTTTAACCAAGTAACTTTAGCACTTTAACCAAGTAACTTTAGCACTTTAACCAGTAACACAGTGTAGTGGTGTAACACAGTGTAGAATTTGATCCAAAACTAGTAAACACTGGATTAAAATTTCCAAATTTCTTAAATTAATCAAAATAATACCTCGAACAGTAAAGAAATGTCAAAATTTGACAATCATATTACAAAAGTTAAGAAAAAAAAATTTGCCTGGGCACACTGTGCCATCACATTTTCAAGAAGTAGTTGAAAATGCATGTAAACAAATGGTAATTTTTGTCAATTTTATTAATTGTCCGTCCCTCGCGCATAAAAACAACCTCTGCATAATCAAACTGTAAAGTCAATTTCAACATGTGATAAACTGGGTGTGTGTATTAACATCAGTAGCAGGTAAACGTACAGGTTCACTTTAGTTTTCATTTGTTGTATTGACTAAGGAAAGGCATTTGTCTCCTAATTTCCGTCCCTCACGTGAGGGACGTCCCTCTAAATTGGATCACGCTCTGTACGCTTCTCGAACGTCTCTTGTAATGAGTTTTCCTTGTTATGAATGCCCCAGGGAAATGAGGCTACCAATGTAACCGGACCTGACGGCGAAGCGGTCCAGGGTAGCAAGTATGCGCCAGATAGACGTCGATTCCGCCGTCGCCGCAACTATTACCGAAGTCGACCTGCGGACGATGCAGATGAAGATAGGGAAGGAGAGAAAACGTCCGATGGAGGGGATAACGCCGAGGAGAGGTCTCCCCGGCAGGGCGGGAGAGGCGGCGGCAGGGGTAGAGGGAGAGGGCGTGGTAGATATCGAAACCGCGGCTACCGTCGTCCACCGACAGAATCAGACGAAGGGGGTGAAAAGGTGAGGTTTCTTAGCAGATATCATAATCTGAAACCCAAGAAATGTTGTTTTCGTGCATGGGATTTTTCTAACTTTTTAAATGAGATTTTTGCCTGGATTTTCCAGGGAAATTAATTTTGTTCTAACCTAATAATCATATAAAATACCTCCCCAAAATACTATCCATGGGACGAAAACAGAAAATTTGCAATCCCCAATTTGGATGTGGAAGCAAACAGTTTGATGTATCACTGTTTTGCTTTATGGAACGGATAAATTATTTTACTAAACTTTGGTGGATTTTTGACGATATCCCTGGAAATATACGGATTGAGAGCATGAAATTTCAGAATGGTAATCAGAAAAATGTGACAAATGACATGGTATTAAATTTCAACACCCATGGGAAAAACGGTGGCGGTAAAAAATGTGATATTGACATGATTAAGCAAATTCATTGTCAGATTATTTTACATTATGAGACGGAATGAGAGATGACGTTGATGCTGTAAACAAAACCATGTCTTGCAGGGGTTCATGAAATTTTTTATAGTTCTTTAAAGCCTAGCAACTGGAAGCAACTCGCGGCAACTGGTTAGTTGCTTAAAAAGGATGATGTACACGCACTTGCAACTACTGGCAACTGAAAAAATCCCAGTTGCTGCGAGTTGCTCATGTTCTACTTTCTGGCAACTAGTTGTACCCAGTTGCGGTCAGTTGCTGTCGATGTACTTGCAACTAGTGCATCTAATCACGAGCGCGCACATCGAAAGCAATTGCAAGCAACAGTTGCTTCCAGTTGCAAGGTCAATGTACTCGAGGCTTTACCGAGTTGTCGTGTTGATGTGCACGCTCTAGAAATGTAGAAAGGGCTAGATGCTCCCAGTTGCCGCTTGTTGCACACACATCGACAGAAACTGGTCAGTTGAGTTGCTTCCAGTTGCAATGTCGATGTACGCTAGGCCTAAAAAAGACAGATACTGTATTGTGTTCGGCTCTGTGAATTTAACATGATGGGTGCTTCGCTGCCAATAAAAAAAATGTTTCAATTGACAATCCATGAAACTTTTATTTTCTTGGACAATTTCAAACCATCAGAGAGAGGAAGGTGAAAAAGACGAAGACGGTGAACCTGCGAATAATCGGCGCCGCTACCGTCCGCGCTATCAAAACTACAGGCGCCCTCGTCGCCAGGAAGAAAACGAAGAAGGCGGCGGTGAAGAGAACAAGGAGAACGAGGAAGGCGACCGTCCCCCTCAACGTAGACGTTATCGTAGACGTGGACCGCAGGGTTCGCGCCCCCAGAAGACAGACTCGGTTGGAGAGGTAAGGTTGCTTGTTCGGACGTTGCTTGCAGAGTCTTTGTGCAAGACGTTCTAACTTAGTTCCGTTCGTGTACGTTCGCACGAGCGACAGTTCACCGTACGGACTGGTTTCTTGTCTATTTTTCAGCGCTGCACTGTGACAGAATGTAGCTAGTCATGAGTCATGTCAGACCAATAATTTTTACCTACAGTAATTTAGGCTTATTCAAACAAAGGTCAATCTTGAAACGAGCAAATGCAAAACTAACTACATTTCTTCATGAATGATGATCATAATAATGTAACTAAGTTACAACAAATTTTAAAACACTAGGCATTGCATGGATGTGCTCGTCCACACGACCCAACATGATAAAAAATGTCTCAACTGCGGTTGGCTGCTGCCTTCACGTAACATGCATTTTACTTTGCTATTGATCCGTTCCACCCAATAAAGTTGGGCGATATCTAAATGGCAGGGATGTAGTCGAGTCCATCACAAGTCTAGTAACAAGAAGCAAAGGATGAACACGCACAAAAGAATGCCTTTGTGAGATTAGATGAAAACAAATTCCGGAGGAAAAACAAAGTGGGAGGGGCATGGCTTCCTTAGGGGAGGGGGCGGGAAGAGATGTAGAGACCATGAAGACTTCAACTTTTGGGATCGTTTTAAACACCACCATCATTCAAATTGCAATGTCAAAAAAATTTTAACCAGGTATAACAAGAACCATTTTTGTTTTAAATATTTACCTTGTACAAATATAGATAATATTAAAAAAAATCTAGGCAAAAATGATCATTAAAGACGGTGAAGCGAAAGCGGAGGGGCAAAGATGGCGCTTGTATGGACGTACATTAATATAACGTAATAGCATTGCCGTTGCCCTGGCGTTGCTACAGCGGTGTTGTATTAGTTTCATAAACCTTTTATTGTTGCCGATAGTACCATGATTTTGCCGAAAAAATATTAATTACATCATATATGGGAGGCAAAAAAGTAGGGGTTGGGGGGGAAAAGGTGGGAAAATTGATATCTTTTCCCCCACACCCCCTTCCTCCTATACCCCCTTCCTCCTATGCCTATGTTAATTGAGGGCGCTAATTACCAAAAATATGGTCTGCTGGAAGGGCAAAAAAGTTGGAAAATAAAATGTGGATCGTGAAGCACAACAAAAAACCAAAATCCGCTAAAAATCAGACATTTCACAATGAAAAACAAAAAACTCTCAAATCCAGACGTGTCGGTAAAATTTTGGAAATCCATGCAAATCTCAACCCCTGGATAGTATTTTGGGAAGATATTTTATACAATTGTTAGGTTAGAATGAAATACATTTTCTGGAAAGATCTTAACAACTCTTTAAAAAGTAATTTTGTTTTTTTTTGCAGGGAACTCCGTCTGGCCAGGGTGAAGAAAGCACACCAGCAGAAACCTCTGAGAACAAGGATTGAGTATAACATCAAGTAATAGACCAGGCAGACACACAAACTTACGCACTTGCACACCATGGGAACAAGGCAACAGGAATTTTCAGTAAATTTTGTTAATTAGTACAGTGGTTCCTTGTCGCCCATGAACAACCACATTGATTAAAACCAGATTTATTTTAGGGTGCACCGTAATACCAAGCGTTTAGTATGCAAGACCCTAACAGTGGGAAAATTGTGTGTGAATTAGTGCACTTTCTGGTCGGAACATAATAAAGTTGTATTGTCCGTGTGTTTTGGACTTTTGGGTGTGGCACCTCCAAAATAAATAAAATTGAGTTGATATTTTTCTAGAAACATAAAAGTTATTCACTTTCAAATGAGACATCGGCGAAAAAAAACCCCACTAACGTTTAGTTGTCGAACAATTACTGTCAATAATTTAACTCAAAGCAAGGCGCAAAAATGGCCGTATAAAAACAGATTTTTACAGTGTTGCTGATGTCTAAAACACGGATTTAGTGAGTACCACGGACAATATAACTTTAAATGATTTCTTTAGAATGAGGGCGTGCATACAAACAGTACTTAATTTTTTTGGAACCTCCTGTCAGGACATTGTTAATTATAACACTTTTTAATTAAACACTTGGACAACACGTTTTGTATTTTTTGGAGGGGAGGTGTGAAAAGGGACGTTTCTTTTTTAATACAGGTAGTAGAATTTCAGTTTTATTTTTTAGTTGGGATCAAGGGATGTTTTTTCCTATGACTGGTTTAAGTTTGGGTCTGAGAAAACCACACCAATATGACGTGGTGTTAAAAATGTGTAAATTACGGGAATTAGCTGGAACTGAACAAAACAATCTGGACAAGCGGTGATAAATTAAGACAAGTTTTAAACGCCTGTTGCCCTGGCAATATCCCAAAACATCTTTACATTGTAATATTTAGAACACATGGATGTAACTCGTAAGACCTGGTATTTCGTAGAGCGATTGTTATCAATATTACAGTATTGTACGGTAGTTGAGGTGTTCGTGACTTCTCGATCAGAAATGCTTTTTTGGCTGTGGTTTTTCTTTTATTTAACACAAAAAAAGCCCAGGTATCTGCCAATGAATTTTTCCATTTTTGTAGAAATTTTGTACCATTTCATGAATTTATTTACCTAAAACATTAGGAACTTTCAACGGATCTGAAATTCAGCTTTGCGGACAAGAGAAAGATGTTCCCTCGATGCATTTTTTGCTGCTGTTTTTGTGAAAATATCAAATTTTATAAAACTTCATGAAATGAGAACATGAGTTTGGACGATATGAATTCTAAATTGGCAGGTGCCCGGTGATGCCATCTTTATTTCCCGGCCGCTTTAAAGGGATATTTTTGTCCCATTTTTTGGCAAGTTTTGGTAATTCCTGCGTATTGTTTCTTTTATCCGTTAATTTGCTACCATCTTTAGCAGGAGATCTTGTTTGTAACTTTAACCATGCTTTGTAACACCTTTTTGCATTGGGAGTTCAAATAAGGCTCAAAATAAAACATCACGTTTGAGCAAACACTTTTTAGTATCCGAGTGTAATTTTTAAACTGTTGACACTTTTCTTCAGTGTCAAAAACTGGATCGGTACGAATTCCGTTCACTGGTCGCCACGTCTATGGAACAGGGCAGAAAAAGTATTTTCAAGGAAATTTATGAATGTTTTTCCCTCAAATGTTAACAGTTTTGGTGGTTATTAAGTCTTTATAAGGAGAATTAGTGGCGACCAGTAAAGGGAACTATTGTATAAAATGAAGCTTTTGCGGATACCGTGCAGCACAGAGCCCCAATCTGAAGTTTTCAACACCAAACAGACAAAACTCGCGGAAATCTTTCAAAACATAGCTTCATTTTATATAACAATAATATTGGATGTCGTTGCGGGTGATATGAGAAAATACCGAACTCGCCTTGTTAATTATTTCCATGACTCGTGCGGTATACATATAATTCTCTCCCCTGGATCACACTGAGGTAAACTCTTGTAGCACCAAAGGTGGGTCTGTCCACACATGACATAAGAAAAACAATATAACGAAGCATGTTGTCCCATTTTCTCCAGTGACCAAAATTAGGCCATTTATTCTTAAGGGTTTCTCAGACATGTTCATAACATGAACGGACACTTGTATCTGAAAAGTGATAACGGAATTCACTACAACATACATTTTTAACACCCACTTCAAATATAGCAATACTGAACGATTTCCAACATCAGCCAATTTCTAGGTAGTTATAAAGTCAGGAAAGTAAAGATAATCCTTGGAAGATTTAGTTTTGTACTGTTTTTATTTTTACCAGTACTAAAAAAACGTTTCGGCCATTACCACTACATGCTGCCACATATGAGACAGAGTGACTCAGCACCTCCTCTACATGTACACACTCTCCCTGAAAGATGTTATTACACACAATAGGGGAACAATAGAAGAGGAGTCGCTCAGTCTCACCAAACCTTTTTTTAATTTGAGCCCAGGCGATGGACACGATAGCACTACCTACATTGGCACGTTCCCATTTCACTAGGCGGCAGTGCATGCAGCGCCGGTCGGTCACACTGTACAGTAAACTCTCGTTATAACACCCCCTGATATAAAGCTCTTCTTTCTAAGTCCCAGGCATTGTGTATGCACTCTCTGGATATAAAGCTCAAATTATTTGAGTCCCTCGAAGAGCGCTATGATAGTTTATGCTGGCTAGAGTTACTAGAAGCATTAATAGACCGTATCGAATATCCGCCATTTCGTGGGGCAGTTTCTTTGTTCCTTGAGGACATGCATGGTTGCACATATTGTGCTTCCATTGTTGAACGGTCTATAGACTGCCGAAGTGAATATGTCATATTTTGTTGGTTGCCTAAGCAATTGGCACTAAAACTCACTGAACCGTTTCCCTGTGCTTTTTGCAATGATACTTTTTCCAAACGGCCATGATGTTTAGAGCCAATTGCCATGGCAAACGTCACACTTTGGCTGTCTATTGCTGCTTCGAACCATGATATGGGGTACCGTGGCCGAGTGGTTTGGGTCATTGACTCGCAATCATAGGTGAAAACTTAGGGTTGCGGGTCCAAACCTCCTCCCGGCTGCGGTACCTGTGCCCTTGGACAAGGCACTTAACCACACTTGCTCCATCCTTCAGGAGGTATGTAAAGCCGTTGGTCCAGGGTGTTGGGTAACGGTAACGCACTTTAAAGATCCCAGAGCATTCATGAAGATCAAGAGCGAGGGGATTCCCCGGTGTCTCTGGCCATTTATAATTCTTCATGGGTTTCCTCACGCTTGGTATCCTTGGTATGATTAATACCAAAAAGAAATAATAATAATTACAAGTATTCAATTTGGTCAGGTAGAATGGACAGAATTTGTCCTCTCTCGCATATACACATGTATATAAAAGATTAATCCTTGCTGTTTATATTTCGAGAATAAAACCAGGGGTATAAGGGCAAGTTTTCTCATAACAAATGATGTTTTAGGGTGCCAAATTTAATTTTCAAAGCGCGCTGCGCTAGAACCCGAATGTTCGTAACCGCAGCCAGTATATAACAATTTCAAAGGGGTCATATTCCAGTAGTTGCTCCCAGGGTTAACCTGGTTAGCATTCATTTAAAATGTTCATCCACATGACAGGCACTTGACCAACAGGAATGCATGAATGAATTTCAGCACTGGCGGGCCTCGAGCAAAGCATGGCTCTGTTTGAGGGGAAACAGTGCCCTCTACTGTCCAAAGGATTGTCACTTCACATTTCCCCACATTGTGAGATGACAACTGGAATCTTGGGCTTGTTGTTGGGTCCTGTGGGAACATTCTGCAAGAAATCAAATGTAAAAAAAAATAATAATAATAATTGCAGCGATGAAATCGAAAGAATATAATACAGTAAACCTTCCATAATAATTTGGATACGTTTATGTCAGATTTTCACTTATCTCAGACAAAATCGCTTGGAACGTTTGATTTCGTATGTTATTCCTAATAAAAATAATCACTTAGGTCGGAGCGCGTAAGTCAGATATGTTTACCTCTTAAGTCGGACTGAAGAAAGTTGACATGTTCGTATATATTAAGTGTACACTTGTGCACACGTGATTACAGTCTGCATTTTTCATTTGCTAAGGTGGGTGGGCTGAGCCGTACACATGCGTATATAAATAAAGAATTTTTTAGAAAACACACCAACGAATTTCGTTACAAATGTGGACAAATATCCATGATCGAGTTTGGGAAATCTGGATGCAGTGAAAAGCAACTTGGCTCCACCAGGATTTGAACCGTGGACCTTCTGCCTTATGCTACGTTTACACCATGTCCCCGGCAGTCCCGGCGCCCCGGTTTAGCCAAAACGTGGCGTGCCGTGGAACTTTTGTCGTCTTTTTATTACTTTGGCTCGACTCGGCCCTAGTTGGGCCGGTGTGTTGCGTTCTACCACGGTGCGTTACGTCCCGGTACGTAAAGCGTGGCGCGCCGTGCCGGTTCCGGGCTGCGAGGCGGACGGCGCGCTACGTTTTAAGCGCCGTTCCACTACGGATGGGTCCACGTCCCAGGCCGGCCTGCTAAGTTCTAATGCGGTGCCTCACGTCCGTCCCGTTCGTGTCACGTTTGTTGTCCCGGCCCAATACGGTCCAGACGGTGTGCAAGGGTCTGCTGCGGCGCCCTGCGACTGAACGTGGCAGCTGTCACGTTTCACGCCCCGGTGGTCACCCGGTGAGCCCCGGTTGGTATAAATAGTGCGCTCCACACCTTCATTTTCACTTCGTCCTGGAGCACGACGCAGTGAGGCGTAACTGGTCGTGAGCAACAACCGTCACACACCTTGGCGCACCGCAGTTGACCAGGCCGCATTCACACCATGCTGTGGCCGCTACCGTGTCGGGCCCTGGCAGACCGTGGGGTGCCGGGCTTCCAAACGTGGCGGAGCGCGAGGCACCGGCCGCGATCAGAGTTCCCCGGCACCCCAAGGTGCCACACCCCGGTGAGTCAAGGCACACTGCGGTCCGTCACGCCCTGTGACGGAAGCCCCGTCCCACTGCGGCCCAGGACGATTCTCATTAGTGCCGGGACTGCCGGGGCAAAATTTTTGACAGAGCTGCTCACCGGCCGGTGGCAAGGGTGAGCTACGGTTATTCACGTTTCGCCACCCCGGTCCCCTACGCTCCCCGACGTCCATCCTGGTGCCTCCCCGGTGCTCCTCTACCGGGGCGCCGGGACTGCCGGGGACATGGTGTAAACGTAGCATAACGTGCATAGGCCCTACCAATCGAGCTATCAAGCCAACTGGTGGTCTCGAATCACGGTAGTGCAGTTGTTCCTCACTGATTGATATTTGGCTATAACGTGAGCTTAGCAAGCCCTACAATAACCACCCCTCCCAGATATAATTTAAGATACGCCCCAAACTACTGCCCGGCTTGCTCTAATCATTAAGTATAAATAAGTGATTAAAAATGTTTGTGTCTCGTGTTTGATGCACAAGATATGAAGCCACGATCAACTTCTCAATTCTTAAAAAATAATAATTACATAAACAGTTTAATTCCTACCTCTATTTTCCTCATGACTAGTAATCCATCAATAACTTTTCCAAAGACTACGTGTTTTGTGTCAAGGAAATCGCACTTTGCACATGTTATAAAGAACTGGCATCCATTTGTGTTGGGTCCAGAATTGGCCTGCATTGTGCAGTGAAAAAACAGAAAAAGATCAAAAAATAAAACTGCATTATGTATGTACTGTACAAATTGTACTTAATTGTTCATTCATAAATGTTAATTATATACCGTTCATTTTGTGAAAATATCAATGAATGACAGACAAAAAATTACATTCAGAAATTATATAAAATTATTTTACCATGGACAACAATCCTGGGGCATCGTGCTTTAACTTGAAATTTTCATCCGGAAACATTGAACCTGGATAGATACATTTCGAGCCTGTGCCGTCGCCCTATTACAAGAGAAAAATAACAAATTGGTCTACATGTAGATTCTTCTTTCCACATACTCATGTGCACAACTATTTTTAAAGAGGTGTGTTCAGATCACATTTTGAGCCCTCCATTTTTCCCATGTGTGTTGAGATTTAGATACCATATCATTTGTCATATTTTCCTCATTACCATTCTGAAATTTTGTGCTCTCAATCTAAATATGTTAAGGATACCGTCAAAAAACCACCGATGTTTTATAAACTAATTTATCCATTTCCATAAAGAAGTACAGTGATTATTTACACCAGCATTTTTGCTTCCACATCCAAATTGGAGATTGCAAATTTCCTGTTTTCTTCTCATGAATACATGTAGTATGCAAGGGAGGTATTTTATATACATGTAGGTTAGACCGAAATCCATTTTCTGGAAAAATCATTTGTAAACTGTTACAAATAGTTTTATCCTGTGTGATTGAAGATATAATAATAATAAAGAATATTTGTAATGCGCCGGTATCCATCAAAAAGATGCTCAGGGCGCATGATTAAAACAAACCTGAGCAAAACACAGCTCCGTACTTCGTCTAACTTTTGAGAAAACAGTCAAAAAAGGGTTTGCAGTCATTTCGCCCCAAAACCACTTCACCCTGAACCGTGCAGCCTGTGCACAAAGTGGTTTTAGAGCGAAGTGGCACTTGGGCGAAATGGTTTTGGGGCAAATTGAATTTACGTCTCGCGAGACGAGAAATAATTGTTTTGCTCATTTCTCAAAGACTATAGCACTTCAGACAACCATTTCAGGGGAAGTTTTCTGATTCTTCGAGATACTGCTTTTAAGCATTGTGCACATGTACATGTACACTGAAATTGTGAAAAGGTTATAATTACTGCTCTCGAAATTCAACCTGAAGTGGAAACTTTTACAAGTTTAATTGCGTTTTAATGAGTTCTAAACCAGAATTTTTACAACCAAAGAAATACGTTAGCTTTTATTGAATAACATTTAATTATTTTATAACATAAATGTCACATAAAAAATGTTCACAGATTTACGCCTAACTTACACAATATAAACATGATGACCGTAGAAAACTCCCCCTGAAATGGTTTTGTCTGAAGTGCTATAGTCTTTAAGAAATGAGTAAAACAATTAGTTTTCGTCTCGTGAGACGAAAATAAATTTCGCCCCAAAACCATTTCGCCCCCAAACCACTTCGACCAAGTGCCATTTCGCCCCAAATCACTTCGTCCAAACACTACATGATCGCCCAAATGCTACTTCGCCCCAAAACCACTTCGTGTACAGGCCGTGCTTCAGAGCGAAATGGTTCAGGGCGAAGTGGTTTGGGGGCGAAATGACTGCAAACCCTTTTTTGACTGTTTTCTCAAAAGTTAGACGAAGTACGGAGCTGGTTTTTGCTCAGGTTGGTTTTAAAAATTTAATCATGCATACCTTCAATCACACAGGGGATAAAACTATTTATAACAGTTTACCAATCATGTATACTAGTATCTTTAAAATTATGGAAATCAAAAAAAGTCAACCTTGACAAAGTCCCCTCCCTGAATCATAAAATCTTTAATAACTCGGTGAAACGTTGCTCCCTTGTAGCCAATGGGGGTCGACTTCTCATCCCTGTCAATACAGAACAAAGGAAACAAACATATTTTCAGAAAATTCGGCACAGATAATGATGTACATGTATTGTTTTACTACATGTACGTAAAAATTGAACAAGCTGCCATTTTACATAAGGGGTGTTTCAAAATAACGGATTGAAAAAAAAAATGAGGACTGTAAAATTACCTTTTTATCATTTGGGGAATTGATTTGTATGTGTGGTGAAATTTATGGAGACTCACCTGTATTCCCCAGTACAAAACCGTCTAAAATTCTCTGCTGTTTTTGGTACAACATTGGCAAATAATTCCATCTTCATTTTCCCAATGTCCTAAGGAAAAATATAAATGGGAAAAATTGAAGAATTTTGGTATAAATACCATACATGTACACCCTAGCCACTAATTCTTCATATTACGACATAACATCCCAGAAAGTGCAAGGTGAGAAAACATGAATTTAGTAGTGAGAAATTTTCAAGTTTTCCTTTGAAAACACTTAAAATGTTTGTGTCATGCTCCATAGTCTCAACTGGCGAGGGTGTATGGTATTTTTTCCAGAATTTCATCAGTTCATCAGAATTGATTGAATCAACATACATACATACATGTACTTTTAGAAGGCTAAAAGTGATTTTCTGATGTTTACATTGGGACTTTATGAATTACTTTTAGCCCCTTACCAATTGAACCCCATTCGCCATTTTGAAAAAGGACTCGATAAGAACCACAGAACCTCTGGAAACCATACAATTCCATGTCTAGCTTTTGAGCAAGAATTAATGCCGCCAACTTTTTTTAGGCCCCTTTACTTTGCTTTTTTACCCTTTTTTTCTTGGGAGGGAGGGGAGTTGGGTGGCAATTTTTTTCGTCATCTAACGGAATTGTTAAGGCATTTCCATTAGTCAAAGAAACAAATCATACTTAATTAGTAGATGAGACATTGGCAACCGTGTAAACAACGTAATTTTTATACACAGACAATATTTTTTGGCGTCTAGCTGTAAGTTGATTTCGAAATATTGACAAGATTGAGAGTAATTAGTCGATAACTAAACAGCTTGTATAGGTTTTCTAACAAACTATAAATTAAAAACAATATTCAGAGATGCATGCCCTGAAATCCCAGGGGAAATAAAACATCTTTAACGTATAACGCGTCATTGACTGTGGATTCGCTAGGCGGGGCGCCGGCAGTACGGTACATGCCACACAGGGAAGAGCGAATAATTGTGAACAGCGCCCCCATTGTCTGTACCGTGCTAGTGCTGCTGGCCCAAAGATCGACTGCGCTCAAGTCTACACGAGACGCCAGCAGCCATCTAAAAAAACAGGAAAATACACCGTCTGACATGTGCTATGATTTGTCGTGAAAGATTCGGGTTTTAAGGACATTTGTACGTCAGTTTTTAGAGTATTCCGGCCAGGGAGGTATGTAGAACGTGTAGAGATTTGTAATTTAACAAAAATAGCAATTTCCGTCATTCCTTACTTTTAGGCCACCCATTTTTGTACTAACTTTTACAGCTGTAAAACTAATTTCACTTTTGTGGAAACAACCAACTCTTCTTCATTCCTCTAATCCATAGTTTTTAACTTTTTGACGATAATTCCTTCAAAAAAATACAATTTTTGTCAGCTTCAGCATTGCTAACTCATTTGAATTTGGGCTGCTGCTGTTTCATGTTGTAAAAAACTCCCACTCATTGGCCAATCAGAGACCGGGTATTAAAGTGCAACCTTTCTCAGCCAATCAAAAACGGCCTTTCATGCCACAGTGAGCATAAAATGCCATCTTTAATTTGTTAAACCTTTGGTCAGTTATTCCTGTTTTTACCCCACAATTTCCCTCAAAAATCAAAACCCGCCCTTTTTTTACAAAAATAATCTTGTCATTCTGAAGAAATAGATCAAGATTAACACTATAGGTAAGTGGTTTGATAAAAATGACACTTCTAATCACTTATATGGAACGGGGTACTAAAAGTAAGGAATGCCCAATTTCCTGTAAAAAGACTTGCCTAAAGCATGATTCCATTTTGAGCAACGATTTTGATGGGAAAAAAAAAGTGCTTATTATATTGAAAGTCACCCAGGCCAAGCAGAAGCAGCATAGCATCAGCAAAAAACAGGCGTGGGCGCCTTTCAGTATTTGAAAGTAAAAAATGTTGAGGTAGTTATCGACAAAACAGTATGCATGATGCAATATGCAGGGGGTTAAACCAATCAGAAGCAATGCTCGCTAAACCATGTGTAAACTGCGGTACGGAAAAAAATTTCGCGCCCCGGTTTCCCCTCGCCCTAGTCTGGTACTCGGACCAAAAATTCTTTGACTAGACTGAATTTAAGGTCCGGCAGCCGCCAATTTCGCCATTTTGAAACAGGAGGAATTCCTCCTTTTTCCGAAGGTTCCCGAAGTTACCCGAATGCACGTCCGGTCGTCCGGACGTTACCGTTAATCGTCGGGTACAATTCGTCATTGTTTCGAGAATTTAAATTGACGTCGCATGCACGCACGTACGTACGTACGCGTGCCGCTGCGTGTGTATTTTATGGTGATGCCACGGATTTAAAACTACGCAGTGAGTATAGTTACGGTACGGTAGGAGCTCACTTGGTGATGCGGACAAGGTTTGAATTTTCTTTTTGATGCTAGCCTACATGTATATTAAAATGGGCATATTTAATAATTTAAGGTTAATATATTAAATGTTTATTGGTCAAATAAGGAATAACCCCTTTCAAATTGTTGTACACTCATGCCATATAGCGCGCAGCGCGCTTTGAAAATCAACGGTTATATCATGGAGGTAGGAAATGTGCTTCTAAAAATAAATGCATGACGTTAATGCTTAAAGTGCTATTTTAAACACGACAGTAGCCGGTCCTCATATTCAGTCGTTGTATGTGGAATATGTGGAGCAGGAACCAGTCTACCCTCGCCCGCGCCCGGAAGCGATATTTTTTTCCGTACCACATATTCGCTATGGGGCTTCATCGATTGGTGCATTGTAAATGAATATTCATATTTTAATATAGCAACTCCAAGAGTTATTAAATAAAAGGATATAAACGGATATAATTCCGTTTGGTAGTCTAGTGGTTAAGACGTAGTACTGTCAATCGAGAGATTGCAGGTTCGAATCTCCTATCGAATCTCGTATTAAATTTTTTTTACTATTAATTGAGGAAAGAGTGTGGTATGGTGTGGGGTTATGTTGAGGTAGTTATCGACAAAATACATCAGTATGCAACATATGCATAGGGGTTAAACCAATCAGAAGCAATGTTCGCTAAACAGCGGTACGGAAAAAAATATCGCCGCCCGGAAATATAATGGGAATGCATGGGCTTTCTCAAGTAGACCCGCATTCAGTCACTGTGCACTGCCGACAGATAAAGCTTTAGTTGATCTACCGTAAAACCGCACTACATACCTGGCCTCCTACCGAAATTTCAAAGAAAACAACAGGATTATCGGGATGCGATGATGCTCCAGAATTCCCCGCCATGTTTACAAAATAAAATCATGCGTTCGAAACGTATAACTGGTAACCAGAACCCAAACAACAACATCTTTATTGTACTTTGTCGTCAAAACGGAAACCAGCTAAATTTTCTCTGGCTCAGAGTTTCTAAACACGTACAAAAACGGATAATGGAGGTGGTAAAATAGCGAGTACGAGGTTGTAGCAATGTCATAGTTACAGTCAACTCCACCGTTTGCCAACTCGACCGTTGTACCAACTCAGCCGTTGTACCAACTTGACCGTTATACCAACTTGATTGTTAGACCAACTCGACTTCAAAATCAAGTCAACTCGACCGTTTTCCAAGTGTCAACTCGACCGTTAGCCAACATGACTGTTCACTAATATCTCTCAACCGCGCTGTATTTGCCTTATTCACGAGTCGGCCATCCTGAATCCAGAGCGAGGCAAACCCTATAGCAACGGTAAACAACTCCGTGACAACACGTACAAACAGACGTGCACAACGTTATTTTTCAGCAGCCTTTCAGCGAGAAAGTTTGGCAGAAATAGGCTAATTAGTATACATTATTAGGAAAATATCATGTGGAAGAGTATACGGCCTGAGACTGCTCAGAGCATGCACCTCGCGGACGGGGGTTAAGTTTGAGGGATTTGTTCAGGATTTTTCGGGATGATCGGCGAGTCATTTTATACTAGCCTATAGGCCTACGTTCTGCACCGCGGCCAGCAGGCAATTATAAGCGGCCTGCCCGGTGCACTGTCAATGTTGTTTACTAGTGATTTATAGTGCGCATCTAACAAAAAATACCGTAGGCCCTACATGTTTTTACATTTATTTATTAGATAATTTTTCAGGCAAATATACAAATATATACAAATCTATAGAAAAAAATACATACAAACAGTACGGTACAATCGAGTTACAAGATCCATTACAAATACAAATTAAAACAAACAATTAAACATGCAGGACAACAAAACACAAAATTGAATTAAGCACCATGCAGGCCTGATGGATTACCTAAAAAGCTTATACAGATTATCGTGAGGCTCTCCAACTACAATAATGCGACTTTGAACAAAAATTACGACATACAATTAAACGAACGACAACAAGAAAGACAAATACATCCAAAAACAACCAAAGGGCAACACAAACACAAAGCGACAAAGACAAGAGAATGACTGACAGGCAGACGACAAGAAACAACAACAACATACTGGAATACAAAAGCACATCAAAAGAACAATCCCCATCCACTGTAAGTCTAATAAACATCCACAATGCTATCCAAGACAGGCCTTATAGTTTCGCTGTAAAACGTGTGAAATTAAAAATGGGTTCGTTTGTAACAATATCTGGCAATAAACTCCATGTATAGGCCTACGGGCAAATCTATAGGGAACAGTGAGTGCTTATAAAGGCATCAGTTCTTGCATATGAATAATACAAATAAACATAATTAAGTGTCTCGACGGGTGTTAATAGATACAACATTACAAACTGGTAAATCATACGTACAGCCCATACAAATTCTTGCAAACAAATACAAAAGAAAGATAAGTGCAGTGCTAGTGATGAAATACCAAGATTATCTAATCTGTCCATATATGTGGTAGTGCAGCCATTGAAAATAATCCTAGTTAATTTATGTTGAACACGCTCAAGTGAACGAATGTATTTTTTTGTTATGCGGCTGCCACACATGTACACCGTATTCAAGAATTGGTAGACAAATTTTCTTATACAGCCGGCCGTAACATAACCTCTTTGTGGTGTGACTCAGATTATGACCCTCCAGAAATTCTAGTGATGAGACCTAAAACTATAGATGCCTTAGCAACTGTCGTATCAACATATGTTTGGACCATATCAGATGAAATGACAAAACCCAAATATTTGTAAGAATTCACAACTTCCAAAGCACTATTGTTAATGTGATAGGTTTTTGCGAGAGGAGTTTTCAATAGTCAAATGCATCAGTTTGCACTTTGCGTTGTTTAAAGGAACACGTTGCCTTCGGGTTGCGCTTTATTGGGCGTTTTTGGGCTATTACAAGCGTTTGAAGTATAATGATCACGATCTGAAAGATGTTTAAAAAGTAGAATATAATGATCCACACAAACGTGCCTTAGAAATGCTCCGCCATTTATGGGAGTCAAAATCTTGACTCCCATAAATGGCGGAGAAATTATATTAGTCTTATTTCCAGCCTGGAGAAAGAAATTATTTTTCCTTCCTCCGTTGCGTGTGATGTGCCTGTTTTTTAATTCGTGTCTACAATAACCATTGGGTATAAATCATCCAAGTCCTTTCTATCGGTTTGTCCCATGACAATATTCTTACCTTGATTGGCGAGGTTTTCGTTTTTTCTTTTTTGACGCGTCTGCTGTGTTCTCTTGACGATCCATTTTTTGACAGCCAGTCGGTGTGTGTGTGTGTGTACGTGTTTACATTTCACACATGTCTCGGGAGGCGGAGAATGGTATGGTACCTTGCGTTCATCTGATAGGTTTACCTGACCACTGGCTACGGCGCCAGCCTAACTCCTGTTCGTCGCTGCATTTTGCCCACTACCCGGACGATCGTATTGACGGCTTGAAATACGTATACATTTCGCGGGACATGTAGTGGGGGTCAGAGGTCAGTGTTTGTTTTTTTAATTACCATTCACTAATTATAACACATTAAGTGTGTTTTATTGCAAGAACAACTCTTAATAAGTATAAGGAATACCCTCAAACGTGAGATTTCGTGAAATCTGAAGGCAACGTGTTCCTTTAACTTCATCTTATTTTGCAAGCTCCAAGTGTGGGTCATAAAAGTTAAGGTCATTCTGCAAAATTTCTTCGTCAATAGGGTCCGTCCTTAAAGAACGTACGCATAAAATGCCGACTTTTTAGACCCTATACCTACCCTCTGTATACGCATGGCGTACGCAGTGGCTCCAACTCCCCTCACCCAAACACTCCCCCCCCCCCCCCCCCCCCCCTCCCCCCACCCCCACCCCCACCCCCTGTACGCATACGCATTCAATATACCTCGGCATTGGTAAGCATTGGTAAATGGTTCAGTACCGGTACTATACATGCATGTACAGTGCTATATATACTACAAGAACGATTCGCATGTCGCCCCAAAAATCTGATATAAATGAGATTTTTTTTGCATTTGTTGTTAACACATAAAATGACATCAAACATCAGAAACTGCAGATTTAATGGGAAAACCTAAATTGAGGAGTGAAAAAATGTGAGATGAGTGAGACAAATGTGTGGCCTGTGCCTAATATATGTTTGTCAACTTGTCCAATTCATTTCCCCCCCCCCACCCCCACCCCCACCCCCTGTACGCATACGCATATGCCATTCAATATACCTCGGCATTGGTAAGCATTAGTAAATGGTTCAGTACCGGTACTATACATGCATGTACAGTGCTATATATACTACAAGAACGATTCGCATGTCGCCCCAAAAATCTGATATAAATGATATTTTTTTTGCATTTTTTGTTAACACATAAAATGACATCAAACATCAGAAACTGCAGATTTAATGGGAAAACCTAAATTGAGGAGTGAAAAAATGTGAGATGAGTGAGACAAATGTGTGGCCTGTGCCTAATATATGTTTGTCAACTTGTCCAATTCCTTTTCCGATTTAGTAAAAGCAAATTTTCAGTTTGCGTACATACGCATTGGCTTGCATTGGACACCCCCCCCCCCCTGTGCGCATGGTGTATACGCAATGTCAACAAGCACCCCCACCCCCATCCCCGTGCGTATATACGTACTTTATGGACGGCCCCATAGCTAATATAGGATAATTGATGACCCGATAAAGTATACCGTGTCACCAGCATAATGTGGTAAATGAGACTGTACACAAAACGGAAGATTAAAAACAAACAAATTGAACAAAACTGGGCCAAGAACTGATCCTTGTGGAACTCCAGAACGAACATTCTCCCAGGATGAGCAAGATCCCTTGAAAATTACCCCCTGCCGCCGATTGGTCAAATAACTACGAAACCACACTGCAAGGTATTGCCACAAATATTAAATTCGTGCAGCTTCTGCAACAAAAGCTGATGATCATCAAAAGCTCGAGACCAATCAAGGAATATCGCATCATTCCGGCCCGGTTTCGTTTGTCTAGAGTTCCACACCAATGATGAAACACCGTAAAAACCTGAGTAACACACAAAATCTATGTTAAGTTGGTGACATAAACCATGTAAAGAAATATGCCGACAAAGTCTATTTTTAACAATAGTTTATGTTACAGAACACGAAGGAATTAGACGGTAATTTGAAATATCATTCACACTTCCCAATTTATGCAATGGCACAACATTAGCACTTTTCCAATCAAGGGGAATCTGCCCCAAACGCAAAGACATATTGAATATGTCACACAAAATACCACAAATGTATGGAGCGGCAAGTCAGTTTCAGCATCTGTCCTAGATGAGACTTCGTCAGGACCGGAAGACTTATGTGGTTTGAGGGTGTTCGCCAGTTGAGACTCCATGCACAAAGAATTAGTGACAAACGTGCAGGAAACTTGGTATATAATTTTGCCTTGAAAGGCTTGCGCGTGCCGCATTGATGAAGACATGTGATTGGAAAATGTTGAGAAACAACATCATTTACATAACTTGTTAAACAACTGCCTTGGAAACAATTTAGCACTTCAGAAAACCTGAAAAATCCATGCATTTTTGTGTGCGTTGAAAGGTAAAATAAATTTTTGCAGACAATTTTTTTAAAGCACCTTCTCAGTACTTATTTCAGTTGGCAGTTTCTCCCACTGAGAAAGGTCACCATTTTACACGGACAAATCATGTGGTGTTTTACACAATTGCTATATTCAATTTAGTCCGATTTGTTTGTCAACTGTCTGGTGAAGTAAATGCTTGCAACTGCAAATGTACGGGGCTTTAATATAGGCCTATGCATGACATTTGCATCATATTCTAAATTATTATTCCATGCTAAAATTAAACTTTCTGGACGGTTTCTGAGACACTTTCGTGAAGACATTCGTGCACCACGTCCTGGGGTAAATTTTACGGCGCTCTCGGAGTGCTATATGTCATTTGTTTAGATAATTTATCTCACTAAGTTGACTAATTACATAGGCGCGAGATGCTAACTCGTCTCGGCGAGATAATTTAAATTGCTAAGTCGACATCCTAGATTTAATAAGTCGACTTGGTGAGATATTTTATGCCGCCAAGTCGCCTTCCTGAATTCAATAAGTCGACTTGATGAGATATTAATTATATGTTGCCAAGTTGACTTTCTAAATATACTACTGTCGACTTATTGGTAAATTAATTGTTGTCAAGTCGATTTAGAAATTTAGAAAGGCGACTTGGCAACAAAAATATCTCGCCAAGTCGACATAATCCACGTTATAAGTCGTAAAGTTGGTCCGGTCAAATAAATTATCTCGGTAGGGCCGGGGCCTATAGCTACCGTATCTAAACAAGTTGGCACTCGACAGAGCGCCGTGCAATTTTATAAAGCTGCATGTTTAGCAGAAACATTTGCTTAATCCAAAATTTGTTTGCTTTATATTTTTAAAATGTTAATTAGGGTTTGTTTTTTACCCTTACCCGAGCATAAGATCGAGTTGACAACGTATACGACTGGCAAGTGAAAATTCAGTGGAACGCACAATAGTAGTCGAGTTGGCTTCTGGAGTTAAACGCACAACGGTCGAGTTGGTACAACGGCCGAGTTAGTACAACGGTCGAGTTGGCACAATGGTTGAGTTAGTACAACGGTCGAGTTGGCAACTGCAAACGGTCGAGTTGACCTGTCACCGCCATACCTTATACCTCATAGCTACATGTTAACCGTAGCTGTCGCTGCAAATGTGATAAACATTTTAAGTCTTTTTTTTAACTGTGAACTGGTACTAGTGAAGTCAATATACCGTGATATCAAGGTTAAACATTGTAGCATAAACTGTTCATATGGTGCAGGCCTAGAAATTTACGGAGGCAACGGAGGCCAGTGCCCAAACAAACTGGCCCCGGCCCGCCCCGAAGCTAAGCCTTACCATGCTTACAGTTACATGCCTTAAAAGCAGCCACTACTTTATGATTTAGTAATAGTAGGCTACTACTACTACTACTAGCCTACCCCCTACAGGCCTAGTATTATATTGTTATAATTAAGGCCAATGAAATTAGATTAGGGCCTACTACTAGTTATTATTGACCTACTACTACTAGTTTCTCGTCAACCATTTATCAAATTTTTGTGAGGGATTTTTTCATTATTCATTATTCATTATTTAATTAAGGAAAAATACAACCTTTACACGAACTGCCATTTAGAAACTGATTATTAAGGCTCTAAACTCGCCCAGAAATGGTTTGGTGCCAGTATCAATTCCGGATGTCAGTCAAGTCGACCGAATACCAACTCGACTCGTACCAACTCGACCGGGAAAAAAATCGATCGTCAACCAACTCGACCGCGTACCAACTCGACCGCAAACCAACTCGACCATACAAATGCAAAACGGGAGACGCCGTGTCGCGTCGCTGGATTCGGCCGTTGAATGTCGGCTCGCTCGAGTTTCACATGTTTGTTGTTCCGAATACACGTTCTGTTTTCCTGACGCTGCCTGTCTCCGTGTCCATTTATTTCACAAACCCAACAATGGGCAAACAGTAGAGCCTAGAGGCGCACGGTCGAGTTGGTTCGCGGTCGAGTTGGTTCGCGGTCGAGTTGGTACGAGTCGAGTTGGTAAACGGTCGACTTGACCTGACTCCTCAATTCCATTGAGTTAAACCGGGTAGCTTGTGTTTGAAGGAACAAGTTGAGATGACAAAATCATGGGAAATTACAAAGGAGATGTCTGGTTATGAAAGAGCAATATAGGCCTAGGCCTATTTGAATATAGGCCTAAACACAAAAGCTGTAAAACACAGATCGCGACTGCAGAACTCAAATGGAAACTTTTCACTTGGGAGTAGGCCTAGTTTGCATCTGATTTTTCCCCTTTTTTTGCAAAATAATGAAATTTTGGCATAATGATTTAAGCACAATGAAATTATTTGGTGCGGGGTCAAATCACATGCGGGCGCTGATGAGAAACTAGTAATCTAATTTCATTGGCCTAACCTTGTGGCTTTGCTGTTTTTTGGGGGCCAGTTTGGCTGCATTGCCTTTTATAATTTTTGCTAGCTGTGTTATACATACATGTAGTGCACTGCCAAAGTGGCCTCATCAGGCTCATTGCCCTAGGAACTCCATTGCCCTACTGGTGCTCCAAAATAACAGAATTTTGAGGCAAAAGTGGCTCTGCACTAAAAAGTCTAAACTTCCAGGCCTGACTGTGTCAAAACAAAATATTTTTGTTTTCATCTGTTAGGCCCTACTAAGATATCTCAAATTAATGACCAAATCTTAAAGCATTTCATGTTCACATTCGCGTTTTACGCGCAACCTCCCTATCGTACAGTAAATATGCTGAAACATGTTTTTTTAAGGCCTATTTATTTATTAATTTTTTTGCTCTATTAATAAACCTTATCGACGTTCTGAATGCATCATGGGATTGGATGACAAAATTGCCTGGCTAATTGTGCATAAACCTATGAGGCGGATGCCAACTCGGCAACTTTTTTACTCATTTTCACGAAAACCAAAAAGAGTTTAAAAATCAACCTCTCACTAGGCCTACAGGCTACTTTTTCTTTGAGACATATCAAACATTCTGACAAACCTGTCCCGAAACAGAAATGCTGCAAATGCCAGAAATCATTGGGGATTCTCTTCGTGGTGGGCGTCTGGGGGAGTCCCTGTAACACAGACTCCCAGTGCAGAACACCTAATCCAACCATACCGTGGCTATATGGCGTGTTACATTGCGCATGCCGAGCTGTGAGTGCGGTACTCTCCCACTACGAATGGAATCCCCGATGATTTCTCGCATTTGCAAAATTTCTGTTATGTATCAAAGAACAAGTAGTGAGAGGTTGATTCGTGAAATCCTTTTGGTTTTCGTGAAATCCTTTTGGTTTTTGTGAAAATGAGTAAAAAAGTTGCAGAGTTGGCGTCCGCCTCATAGGTTTATGCACAATTAGCGGGGCAATTTTGTCATCCAATGCCATGATGCATTGAGAACGTCGTAAGGTTTATTGTGCATGCTATGGCATGAATATTCATAAACTTGTTTTTCCTTTCATATGTATTCAGAGATAATACATGTATTTCGACACTGACTCGTCTGCAATGTCGCTGAACCAAATGTAGCAAATGTAGCTGTATCATCTGTTGACTACAAAAGACATTCCTTGCAATATCATGGGATCTCAGCGAGCATCTGGAAACATGCTGGTTGCGTTTGAGGATGATCTTAATGGGATTGTTAAAGAGGTAGGCTTATGTTCTTTTTGTCTTTGTTTATTTGTGTATATTCTTTGTACGACATCAATCTTGTACACTGTTAAAAAACTTGAATTTAGTACAGTCCTTGGGAGTCCTTGGAGACGTGGTGGTCTAGTAGATATATAGCGCGTCGGATAGGTGGTCTAGTGGATAGCACGTCGAGGAGTCCATGGTTCGAAGCCTGGTCATTGACATTGCACCGCGTTGTGTCCTCGGACAAGACACTTCACTCCACGTTGTCTCTCTCCACCCAGGTGAATAAATGGGTACCAGCAAATACGGTTGGGGAAACCCAACCAATTGCTGGGGATAAACCTGCAATGGACTGGCATCCCATCCAGGAGGAGTGGCAATGCTCCTATTCACTCCATGCCATGGAAACTAACAACCTGTTGGGAAAACCCAACTAACTGTGGGGGTAAAACTGCGATGGACTGGCATCCCATCCAGGGGAGTAGTAATGCTCCTAGTCACTCCATGCTATGGAAACTAACAACCTGCTGGGGAAACCCAACTAACTGCTGGGGGTAAACCTGCAATGGACTGGGATCCCATCTAGGGGGAGTAGCAATGCTCCTAGTCACTCCATGCCATGGAAACTTACAACCTGTTGGGGAAACCCAACTAACTGCTGGGGGTAAACCTGCAATGGACTGGCATCCCATCCAGGGGGAGTAGCAATGCTCCTAGTCACTGATCCATGCTATAGAAACTAACGACCTGTTGGGGAAACCCTACTAATTGCTGGGGGTAGACCTGCGATGGACTGTCATCTCGTTTAGGGGGAGTAGCAATGCTCCTAGTCACTCTATGCCATGGAAACTAACAACCTGTTGGGGAAACCCAACTAATTGCTGGGGGTAAACCTGCGATGGACTGTCATCCCGTCTAGTGGGAGTAGCAATGCTCCTGGTCCCACCATGCCATGGAAACTAACAACCTGTTGGGGAAACCCAACTAATTGCTGGGGGTAAACCTGCGATGGAATGTCATCCCGTCTAGTGGGAGTAGCAATGCTCCTGGTCCCTCCATGCCACAGAAACCGAGTATGAGTACCGGCCGTATGAGCCAGCATGGGCTCTTAAACGACTTTCCCTACCTTTACCTTGGGGCTTTGCATATAACCTTGTTATAACAGGATTGCATGCTTTATTAACCAACAATGATAAAACTAATCTTTGTGAAACGAACCTTTTTTAAAAATGAGAATTGAAGTACCGTTCACCAAGTTATCTCAAATATTCAACTTTTTCTTCAAATTGTTGTAATAAAGATAGTATACATGATTGGTAAACTGTTACAAATAGTTTTATTGATTAAAGATTTGCACGATTAAAACCAACCTAAGCAAAAACCAGCTCTGTACTTTGTCTAACTTTTGAGAAAACAGTCAAAAAAGGGTTTGCAGTCATTTCGCCCCAAAACCACTTTGCCCTGAACCACGGCCTGTGCACGAAGTGGTTTTGGGGCGAAGTAGCATTTGGGCGATGTGGTGTTTGGACGAAGTGATTTGGGGTGAAATGGCACTTGGGCGAAATGGTTTTGGGGCGAATTGAATTTTCGTCTCATGAGACGAAAAATAATTGTTTTACTCATTTCTCAAAGACTATATATAGCACTTCAGACAAAACCATTTCAGGGGAAGTTTTATACGGTCATTGTGTAAGTTAGGCGTAAATCTGTGAACATTTCTGATTTTCGAGATACCAATCATGTATACTGCCTTTAACAGAGCTCTTATTGACTGTATTTTTCCTCATTTTCCTGAAATGCAAAAGTCTAATGCAGCAATTATTTTCCTGAATGTAATCAATCACATTTTACTGATGGAAACAATTTCGTATATTTATTAATTTTTAATTTTTAATTTGTTTACAGTACTTGGAATTCTGCACCTTTAATGCAACTTTGAAAACTTTTGAGACGGAGACTAGAGAGAGAGGCAAACCACTGAAACCTTTGGTCAAGAGACCATGGGATATGAAGAAAAAGGATTTACAGGTTAGCAGTGTTAATTCTCCACTCATCAACAACTTGTCTGGGGTGGGCGTGCTGAGCAGCGCCCTCACGCAGTGAACACCATAATCCCCCTGTTCACCAGGTTAGGGTGTCGATAAGCACACATGTAGCACACTATCCTGCAAGATACTCGTGCTGCTTTACAATATCATTACCCTGGGGAGTATGCAGCCCCGGCAGCCTGACACAAGCACTCAAAGGCTGCAACCCTTGCAGGTAACCATTTACTCCAAAGTGCCCGACCCAAGGGCACACGCACCATGGTTTAGACTGGCAATCGAACTCACGACCGCGGAATAGACCGATCCAGTAAGCTCCGCCCACTTAAAAATTGCCTAGCAACACACCACACATGTGAGGCACGTGCAGTAGAGTTGCGTCAGCGTCCGCGCCCTGGTCAGCGCGTATTAAAACACGCACACAGAAACTGCACGCTCGAAAGCAAAATGTGCACTTATTTAGGATTTTTATCAATGAAATCTATGCTTTAAAACCACTTTACTCGGTTAAAGTCATAAAAATCCTATTTGGAGCTTGCTTTGGGGGTTAAAACAAAGGTTTTTAGTTTTTATGCTAATGCAAATATGCATATTCATGACCAAGGTCACGACGTCACAAGAGGCAAACACAGGAAAATCACATTGAACAGTGCACAAAAGATTCCACTTTTTTCTCAATTTTCCTGAAACTTTTGTGATCCATGGCTGTTTGAGTTTGTTTTACATGTTGCCTGCTGTAAACCATGACAAAACTGAGCGTAGAAACTGCAGCAATTTGCCACAAGTCCAACTTGAAGTCTTATGTTTTTTCTTAACTTTTCCCTTCTGTCTTCCTTATGTGATGCACTCAAAACAGCGCCCTCTGTCTGTGATTTATTGCAATGAAATCTTCAAAGTTGAAAAATGCCACCTTTTATTGATTTTACATCCAAACGAACAATAGTAAGTCTTGCAGAACAAGTAATCCGTCATTATGAAGCAAAGCTTAGGCACAAAGTTGTTTAGGATGTCACAGGCCCTTTAAGTATCCGGTCGTGTGCGTGCACGTACAACACGCCTGCAATACGCGTAACGCGAACGGTCGAACAAAAACATCTCGACACGCATCTAGAACGCAGTGAATGCACAACATAGCAAAACGACAAGCTAATTTTGGTGAGTTTTTCCCGTTTAAAAACACATTTATGAAGGGATTAAAAGTAGGTTAGAAAAGTCTTATACAATCCGTTTTAAACCGGCTAGGGTCCTCTGCGCTGACAAAAATGATGTTTATGGTGTTTTTGCGTCACTCGTGCTGCATTTTGCCGTAGCTCTGTGCACAAAATTTTGAGGACTCGGGTAACCAAAATGGAAATCCACTTTTTGGTTACCTCAACCTGAGGCTGTCATTGGTCAATTCCAAAATGGCGGAGCTTACTGGATCTGTCTATTAGGCATGCTCTTGAATTCAATGCACAAAACCACTCCGCCATACGTTACTTTATAATGACACCAGTGGCCAGCGAATCATATTTGGTGACTTGTCACCTGAAGGTTTTTAGAGGGGAACATTTTTTTCTGGGTGGCCGAGTTTTTTGTTAGGGTGGCAATTTTTTGTCTGGGTGCTAACGAAGCCCAATAAATTAGGCGTTAATTGTTTCTCTGGCACTGGTTCAGAGTCGCTCAAAGTGGTGGACACGTATGGCCTGGGCTGTATTCGTGCGTGTACTTGTGTTAACACGAGTATACTCCTGTGCACGCGAACAGCAATAATAATGAAACTCGGGTCAGTGAGAGTATGCTCCAAGGGGTAAATGGGTCTTTCTATAAATTAGGGGTCCCGCTTTGGTGTCCCCCGTTACATTTTACATCTTGTTTTTGTAAATTCAGGACACATTCTTTAAATACTTTCCATCTCAAAGAGTGAGTACATAAAGTACAATTCATACAAAATGGTTTAAAAGCCATTTTAATGATTTTTGTACGAAAAATAACACATCAGGAAACGGGGGATACCAAATGTCACACTTTTGGACCCCTAATTTACAGAAAGACCCAAATGCTTGAACGCAGCTCATGTCAGATATTTGACATCTGAGCATGTGCGCTAGCATCCACCATTTTGAGCGACTCTGAATCGGTGCCAGATAAATAATTGTTCTGTCAATTCTCTCCGTTTACAGCCTTTTATTCAAAGAAATTTTTCAAGCAGTTCTATGCAGGTGATAGGTAAAAATTCATTGTATTATGAAAGAAATGAATTTTCCGGGAATGTGGTGATTCTGGGCGGGAAAACAAAGATAGAAACATTGTGTGCCGAGATGATCTCAATTTACGAGGAAGGACATCAGCATATGTGCAGTAACGCCTAATTTATTGGGCTAGAGGCTAACGGTACCTCTGATATTTTTGTCTTGGGGCGTGCCAAACAAAACAACTAGGGGCAATTCCGGAAATTCAAATTTACACTTCAGAGACTTTGAGGGCTTGTAATGCTTCATATATTCAAACTTTTGTTTGATTTTAAACACATGTTTTTCAAACATCATTGATTGAAATGTAATTCCTAAAAAAATGTTGCAATGCCACTTTCAGTAAGTGTGTATATAGGGTCCCCAAAACCCTCGGTTTCGGATGTACCGCGCATATTGAGAATGGCATTACAATTAGTTTTTCAGGAATTACATTTCCATCAATGATGCTTGAAGAACATGTGTTTAAAATCAAACAACTTGAATACGTGAAGCATTAGACGCGAGGTCAAAATAGAAACGGTCTGTATACCGGGAAACAGTACATAAACAATGTTGCACGGTTTTCAGTGAACAAGCAAACCATTCAACTTGTCTGGCCAGATGATAGATAATTGGCAATGTTCAACCCGGCCCACGTTCACTGAACAATAGAGAGCTTATCGGATTACGGGCCATTGTGTGACTACTCCTGGCTGACTCACTGCCACTGTTTATCACGTGACCACCCGAACAAAGGTGTTTAACCACAACCCATTCATGCCCCGGGGCACGCCCGGCTGGAGGGTCGGGCGGCTCCCTTTGAAGTCGTCGGCCAGTAGCAGCCTTTTGTTCCCTTCGTGCAGGCGGCTAGTTGTAAACCTGTCAATCATCGACCAACCTAGCAAGTTGGAAACGGTTCCCTTAAAACCGTCCCACGGTTTTCTGTCAACAGAGAAACGATTTGAAGAGGGATTAACTTGAATCGTTTACCGGTATACAGACCAATTCTATTTTGACCTTGTGCCTTACAAGCACTCAAAGTCTCGGAAGTGTAAATTTGAATTTCTGGAATTGCCCCTAGTGGAGCATCCTGAGATCTCAGGGAATTTCTACTTTGCAAAGCGACGTGACAATACCCTGAGGAAATACACGCAAATATGTGGAGCGATCCGGCTGTTGTCTTGAGCCAACTCACGCCCGAGTCATTTTGATGTAATTTAATCAATTCGGTCATGTTATGCCGAAAAGAAACAATTTCTATACTTTCCAGAAATTGTATTGGGTTCCGTTCCTTATGACTGTCCCATTCCTACCAAACTTTCAAACGACGAACCTTATTTACTCCGCAGTTTCTCAAATTAATAACAGGGATGCATGCTGACGAATGTAATGGAAGGGATTCCCCAATATGCTTTAAATAGCAGCCAATCGCCGACGAGGACAACGGCCAGCATTACCGAGTACATGTATCACATGCATGCACGGTGTTTACAATCTGTGCGCGTTACATTTGAATGCCTGCAATCGTGCTACAATGCACTGCAAGCGTCCTGATTGGTCTAGCAGAGGCGACAAGATTTCTGTCGCTAGTCCCACCGCCAAATGGGGCCTTTTTCAACAGGGCCACTGTACGCAGGAGTTAGGGAGTGCGTTAAAGGGGCACTGTTGCAAGAGGATGCTAGTGGAGAACCCTGATTCATTTCTTGATTCCCGTGTTGCTTTTCCATCAGTCCAACATACTTTCCATGTTCAAAGTTGGAGCGCGCAAGGAGTTCTTTCAACTCTGGGATGAGAACGTACCTCAGACCGTAAAGGCCAACGACCCGGTCTGTAAGAAAGTGGAATTTTATCTCAACATCTACTTCGCCATTTACCCCATCAAGTATCAACTTAGCACAGGCAAAAAGGTTGGTTGTAATTCTTGTGTAAAACTTACCTATTAATTAAAGCATTTTACCTCGTTTTACCAAAACAAACGGTTAACCGGTTAAACGTCGCATCCTTAGGTTCACCGGGATTCGAACCATGGACCTGCCTAATGTGCAGACACCCTACCAATTGAGCTATGATGAAGCCAACTGGTGGTCTTGAATCACGGTAGTGCAGTTGCTCTTCACTGCTTAGGAAGCCCAACAGAGGGATTATTATTATTTCTCTATTTTATCCAATGGGGCGACACTTTTTGTGTAGAGAGTCATATAAGGGCGACGCGGTCGGTTAGGGCGACAATTTGGCGTAGCCCCAATATTTTGAAAGTCAAAAACCATTTTCTTTAGGTCAAAAACCATCTTTTAAAAATCGAGAACCATTTTTATTAGGTCTAGAACCGTCTCTCTTGGGTATGGAACCATTTTTGGAAGCTTCGGGTACAGAAATTTGGTGTCCAATCTATGTCTTCCAGCCAAAATTTTGGTGGTCGTCTGGCAAAGTTTTACTGGTGGGTCGCCCGTTTGCAGCATTAAGTGATATCTATATTATTATTATTATTTCTTTCTGGTATTCATAATAAGGATTCCTTAATAGTGCTCATTGCACTGTCACTCGCAAGTGTGAGGAAACCCATAAAGAATTAGAATTATAAATGGGCAGAGACACCGGGGTATCCCCTTGCTCTTCACGAAAGAATGCTCTGCGATCTTTAAAGTGCGTTACCGCTACCTAACAGACTGGACCAACGGCTTTACATCCCTTCCGAAAGATGGAGCAAGTGTAGTTGAGTGCCTTGCCCAAGGGCACAGGTACCCGCAACCCCAAGTTTTCACCTATGATTGCGAGTCAATGACCCAAACCGCTCGGCCACGGTACCCCGGATAAACCCTTGATTGGGCTTTTCTCATCTTTACTTGATTTTCCAGAGCAAGATTAAAGTGGAAGATTCAATGCTAGCTTTTAAGACATTCCTGGAATCCCGAGGTGCTGTCCTCGGCCAAACGACAGAATTCTTGCCATTTTACGCCCTTCCGTTTGTACCTGACCCGACTAAGCATCCATCCTATAAGGAACTGTTCCAGGACTCCTGGGTGCCTGACCTTCAGTTGCGACTGGAGAAGTTTCTGATGTTGACGCTACCGGCTCATCCTCAACCGAGGCTTTTTGAGATTTACGTATCCTTTGGGAGAACAAACTAAATTTTACGAATCGTGTTGATAGAAAGCGAAAATGTGCTTACTGCGTGTGTATCCATACATGTTCCAACGCAATGTATTTTTTAACTCTATAGGCCCTAGTCACACGAGGCAGTTTTTACAAGCAACTTGGAGGCAACTTACAGCACTGCATGCTACAAAGACATTTTTGTGACAATGTATCAACATTACAAAGAAAATAATGTGAAAATTGTAATGCGAATTGCTTGGAATTGATTGCCTGTAAATTGCCTCGTGTGACATGGGCTTATGGGTTGCGCACACACGCATATGACTCGCACCACAGATGAGAGTGCATGACGCGAGCCACAGAGTACGCGACCGACTGAGAACAAATATGTGACCCGCTCTGCAAAAAAAGGTCTTTTGCGACCATAAAAAGAAATCTGTGGCATTTCTACACTCATCAAAATACCTGAACACAAAAGAAATTCCAGGCGTAACGCAGACATTCCAGGGGGAACACAGACATTCCAGGCGGTATCTGGGCACCGCCAGGAATTTCCACTGTGTTTTGGTATTTTATTGAGCGTGGATTTGCCGCGGATTTCTTTTTATGGTCGCAAAAAGAATATTAGCCAGCGCGACTTAATACCCTTTTTTGCAGAGCGGGTCACATATTTGAAACACTCATCCAAGACCGGCAAAACGAATTAGTTTGTTGATGTCTTTCTTTTGATTTAAAATGTTTTTATTCCTAGAATTGCCCAAAATTGGCCGTTAATGGTAAAAAAACAAATTTTGCAAACGAATTTCAGTCGGCAAATTCTCCATTAAAGGTAATACAATTTTCACCGAAACAGATCATGTGGTGTTTGTTACCATTTCTATCAACACTTTTAGTCGGTTTTTCTCGTCAAATCATGAACTAAAATTTTGGAAATAATGTAATGTATTTTAAAATTAAAAGTTGTAAAAACTTATTCTTCCTTAACTTGTTTGTCAACAGCAAGATTTGAACAACAGTGAGTATATTTCTGTTTATTATTTTTTGCGTGAAATAGTTGACCTATATATGTGACCCGCTCTGCAAAAAAGGGTATTAAGTCGCGCTGGCTAGTATTCTTTTTGCGACCATAAGAAGAAATCTGTGGCATTTCTACGCTCATTAAAATACCTAAACACAAAAGAAATTCCAGGCGTAACGCAGACATTCCAGGGGGAACACAGACATTCCAGGCGGTATCTGGGCACCGCCAGGAATTTCCATTGTGTTTTGGTATTTTGTTGAGCGTGGATTTGCCGCGGATTTCTTTTTATGGTCGCAAAAAGAATACTAGCCAGCGCGACTTAATACCCGTTTTTGCAGAGCGGGTCACATATTGTTTATTTCCTTGATGGATTCCACAGATTATATGAAATTGGAAGAATAAAACAAATTTAATGTTGCCTTTTGTGAACGTTATTTGCAGAAAATTCGGAACAAATGAACCAGATTCAACACAACGTTGTAGAAGCCGAGAAGCGATGTATGACGTACATTAAACGCTACAATAAACTACAGGTAGAATTGACTTCTGATGATTTCCGAGGCAAAATATAAATTCAAATTATTAATAAAACTCATTTTCCTGCTTTGTGCTTGACTTGGGAGCCAAACAATCCCATAATGTAACTAATTTAAAAAACCTATTTAAACCCACTCGTGTGTTGTGTTGGCCAAATTTAAAGATTTTGTTAATGTGTAATTTCCAGGCCGACTACCACAACTTAATCGGAATAACTGCTGAACTGGTCGACTCTTTGGAGAGCTGTATCAGTGGTAATCCGGTGAGTGATGTTTTAATTTAATGATAAATTAATACAGAAGGTGGCACTTTAAAGACTAAGTAAGACTTTGGGCTATGCATGGTGAAAATTAATGTGCAAATTATTTGTGGTTGCACAATGTTAAATATCTCTTTTGAAGATGTGCGGTTCTGAAAAGAACCGGTAAGTGTGAACTCCACGTTTCGAACAATGTGCCGTCCCTTCGTCTTCAGGAGAGTTACTGGACTCGTGGTGATACAGGGCTACACATGTATAGTGGAACAATGTGTGCACTGAAGTGGACTGGCTTGGATGCTGGGGGCGTGGTTAGGCATAGAATCCTAATCCTGTGGTGTGCTCACTGATGCATGTCGTTGTTATAGTGACTGTCGTGGGGAGAAGACCTACGGTATAGGTCACCCATCGGTCTGGTTGGTTAAAGGTACACACAGGCCTGCTGCTTACGTAATTTAGAGATACAGCATCCTTGACAATAATTTTGTTGATGGTCCTTGTAAAAAAAGATAGTCAAAATATCCCGTAATTAACCACAAAAGCTTAAAATTAATAAAAACTGTCAATAGTCAAGTTATACGCTTTACCAGCCGTTCACTATCGCACGATACTCACGACTTTGTCGGAAACGATTCGCTCTTCACTTGACAGCTTTTTGCTTTAGATATCTCTCATTTTCTGCTCAAGATTTCACTGGACAGCCTGGACTACCGAATGGGTTTTTCTGTTTTCCGTAGAGGAGCTGACATTCATGGTTTGTCTTCACGAACGTACAATTGTAGTTCCACAGCACTGTACCGGTTTTGGGCGGGCAACGTGTGTGTACCGTGGGTCTAAATGTGACATTGTCCGGTAGACTGTTCACGGTGGAACGTCCACGGTGGAACTTGCTTCGGTTCCTCGGACTTTGTGTGAACATTTTATTTTCGATTTTTCAGAGTTATGTTTAACTTTGTTTCATAACCTGAATAAATAGTATCTTTTGTCAAATACTCATAAATAATATTTGTGCATCTTTTTGTCACTGTATGAATCCAGAGGATTTGTCCTGTCCCTGAAAATCCTCTCTCTCTGTAATTCTCTTGCATTGTTTATGTACAACAACTGAAACGCCATTTCGAGACGCACTGAAAATCACCAAACCTTCAAAATAATAATCAAAATGGCGCGAATTTGTATTTTAGCGATGAATGTTTCCATTTACGATGACAAATTAGTCGTCGCTAAATATTCATCGCTAAATAACAACTAGCGATGGCCAACGCCATCGTTAAGTTTTTGTGAAATCGCTCTTCGAAGTTGATCGCTAAACTGCGATGGATTTCGAGTTTAGCGATTGATTTGGGCATTAGCGATCATCGCAAAGCGTTAGTGAAATCGGCCCCAGAGCTGAATTTGATGCAGTACTGCAGTAATAAACTTCAGGAATAAACTGTGTATCACACGGTCATACGGCTGGAAATAAAACTAACATTTGGCTCTAAAATTTTAGGTATATCTAGTAGTTGCTATGTTCTTGTTGCTTTGCCCCAGGTAACTCCTGAGTATTTACAAACCGTTTGTCAGAGGCTTTTCTCTAATCAACTCCGGGAATCTGTGGATGTCAACCGACCATCGACTGTGAGTTAGACCAAGTTTAATTCGCAACCTAAAGGTCATTGTATCATTTGCAATGACCCAATTTTGTTTTTCATGAGTTGACAAGAAAAACCTTACTCAAAGTGTTGATAGCAATGGTAACAAACACCACATGAATTTATTTCCGTCCAAAATGGTATTTTATGCTGGAAATTGACATCCGAAGGTGGTTTTCTAAAAAAGTCCTGTGCACGGGACTTTTTTACCATTCACTTGTACACAAAATCCATGTATAGATTTGCAAGGTTTTCTGAAGCATTGATGCATCTAAGTAGCTAACATTTCTTCAGGCTAGTTTACCAATATTCTTCCTTAGATACATGTATGTTATACTCTTATTCCATGAATCGGTAAAAAGTGTTATTTTGCAAATGATACATGTATACATGTAGGCCCTTTAGCTAGACTTTACCACTGGTGAAACGTCATTCTCTGGCAACATATATGGGCACCAATGTTCAAGTATGAATGCCTTTGGTTAGTTAACTGGTGCCGTACAAAATGCTGCATCAACTCGATACCGGATGGGTACCAATGAACCAGCGCAACCATGCCCTGTGGGCTAGTTTAAAAATGGTCGACCAGACATGACTATCCGTCGTTGACTAGACTGCGTTCGGTTGGAAATAGTCGAACTATAGTAACTATTGTTGTGAATCGAACTTGTCCTTAGCTGTCACCATTGTTCATATACTGTCTTTAAAATGCTAGTGTTCAAAATTATTATTATTATTACATGACAGTTCCAAAATTGTTATTTTTTTGGTCCCAACAAGGAGTTTAAAGGAGCGTGATCAGATTTTTTCCAGAAAATGGATTTCGTTTCAACTTGACAATCGTAAAAAAATACCTCCCAAAAATTTATACTATCCATGGAGAGAAAACATAGATCTGAAAGCAAAAAGGTTGGTGTAATCACTGCACTGCTTTATGGAACCAGACAAATTAGTTTAATGATATAAGGATTGATATTAATGCGAAATTTCATAATGATATTGAGAAAAATATGACAAATGATACGGTATCAAAATCTCAACACCCATGGGAAAAATGGGTTGGTCAAAAATGTGATCTGGACATGCTCCTTTAAAGATAGTATACATGATTGGTAAACTGTCACAAATAGTTTTGTCCCTCTGTGTGATTGAGGATATGCATGATTAAAACCAACCTGAGCAAAAACCAGCTCCGTACTTCGTCTAACTTTTGAGAAAAGAGTCAAAAAAGGGTTTGCAGTAATTTCGCCCCAAAACCACTTCGCCCTGAACCATTTCGCCTTGAACCACGGCCTGTGTATGAAGTGGTTTTGGGGCGAAGTGACATTTGGGCGATGTAGTGTTTGGACAAAGTAATTTGGGGCGAAATGGCACTTGGGCGAAATGGTTTTGGGGCGAATTGAATTTTCGTCTCATGAGACGAAAACTAATTGTTTTACTCATTTCTCAAAGACTATAGCACTTCAGACAAAACCATTTTAGGGGAAGTTTCCTACGGTCATCATGTTTATATTGTGTAAGTTGGGCGTAAATCTGTGAACATTTCTGATTTTCGAGATTACCAATGATGTATACTGCCTTTAACAAGAGTGTTCGAATTAACTTTATAATGACAATTTCCTAAAGTTTTTTGGTTTTTTTGTAAACAGGCAGGAGACATGGTCAGGGCTTCAATTGCTCCACCAAGGTACGGTAATTTTGTGATTTGTAGTTGCATGGATTTTATGAACCTTGTCCTCAGTAATGAAACTGTGCACTTTGTTCAAATTGAAGTTTAAATTTAGTGGGTTTGGATATAATGTGCTGGAAATCCCCCTGACATTGATGCAAAACCAAAAAATATGGGAACTTTGCATTTTTTCTTTTTGCATTGTTTAAATCCTACCCAGACATGCTATGAATTTTTTTTTTTAAGTTATGTCGGGTATTAAGAGGCCGTCCAAAGTTGTCAATGTTTTCACGGTTCTACAGAGCGTAGTTTTTTCAAGAACCACCTCCCTCCCCCGAAATATTACTTATAAACATTTTTTTGTCACTGCCATGAAATGTCAACATTTTACAGAGCATGTAAAGTCTTACACGGCCCTTGACCTCCCCCCTCCCCCTCCCCTCCCCTCCCCCTCCCCTTCCTTCCCCCCTCCTTGCGAAGGTTAATAGACCGATCCAGTAAGCTCCGCCCGTTTTGGAATTGACCAATCACAGCCTCAGGTTCAGGTAGCCAAAAAGTAGATCGCCATTATGGCTACCTAAGTCCTCAAAATTTTGTGCACAGAGCTACGGCGAAATGCAGCACGAGTGACGCAAAAACACCATAAACATCATTTTTATCAGCGCAGAGGACCCTAGCCGGTTTAAAACGGATTGTATAAGACTATCCAAACCTACTTTTAATCCCTTCATCAATGTGTTTTTGTGTAAACGGGAAAAACTCACCAAAATTAGCTTGTCGTTTTACTATGTTGTGCATTCACTGCGTTCTAGATGTGTGTCGAGATGTTTTTGTTCGATCGCGCGCATTACGCGTAATGCAGGCGTGTTGTACGTGCACGCACAAGACCGGATACTTAAGTCCACATTTTGCTTTCGAGCGTGCAGTTTCTGTGTGCGTGTGCGTGTTTCAATACAGGGCGCGGACGCTGACGCACGGCGCGGCCACGCGACTCTACTGCACACGTGCCTCACATGTGTGGCATGTTGCTAGGCAAATTCTAAATGGGCGGAGCTATTACTGGATCGGTCTTTTGAACTCCAACCGAAAGTACTTGTTAGAGTTAAGAGATCGGGAACTTATAGAAGTCTACTTTTTCACATGAAAATCTAATTGTTTTACAAATTGTAAGAACTCTGGATGCAACAATAGGGCGACATTTCGGGAAGCCTCTCCCCGGGGACCACCGAAATTTCGGCAAGAATCACTCAAAATGACACCTTATTTTTGTACCCAAAGCTTCCAAAAATGGTTCCAGACCTAAGAGAATTGGTTCTAGACCTAATTAAAAATGTTCTCGATTAAAACAAAAATAGTTTTTGACCTAAAAAAAATTAATATTAGGGCGACACCAAAATGTCGCCCTATTGATCGTGTCGCCCTAATATAGCTTTTTTACACACAAATTGTCGCCCTATCCTAGCATCTATTGTTTTTGTGCAACCCATATTTTACATAACAAATTAGAAAGATGGAGTACACCTTTTGTCGGTGATTTGCATAATTGATTGATTTAACTGATGTCACTTGATTTGATTTGATTGCATGTTGGTGGTGGTGCATGCTTCCATTGATTCCCCTTGTTGTGTTTCCCTCATTGTAGCCCCATCCGAGAGGAGAGAAGGTAATTTTGTTTTAATTTTCCATTTTACTTTACTCTCTCCTTAAAGATAGTATACATGATTGGTAAACTGTTACAAATAGTTTTATCCCCGTGTGTGATTGAAGATATGCATGATTAAAACCAACCTGAGGAAAAACCAGCTCCGTACTTCGTCTAACTTTTGAGAAAACAGTCAAAAAAGGGTTTGCAGTCATTTCGCCCCAAAACCACTTCGCCCTGAACCATTTCACCCTGAACCACGGCCTGTGCACGAAGTGGTTTTGGGGCAAAGTGGCATTTAGGCGATGTGGTTTTTGGACAAAGTAATTTGGGGCGAAATGGCACTTGGGCGAAATGGTTTTGGGGCGAATTGAATTTTCGTCTCATGAGACGAAAACTAATTGTTTTACTCATTTCTCAAAGACTATAGCACTTTAGACAAAACCATTTGAGGGGAAGTTTTCTACGGTCATCATGTTTATAGTTAGGCGTAAATCTGTGAACATTTCTGATTTTTGAGATTACCAATGAAGTATACTGCCTTTAAACTCTGTTGGAAAAATTGTGTATTCTGTTTAGCGAGTTCATTGTCATGCTATGCTTTACACACATGTTGCACTTATTTAACCACTTGGTGCATGAGGACGTGTAAACACGTTCTGGCAATGTATAGTCACAGGGGCGGTTGACGAGTTAAAGCGTCGGCTTTGCCGCTGTCTTCCACGGTTGTCGTGTAAACATGTCCATTGTCCGTGTTTTGAAGTTGAACTTGACGGCTGTAGACGGCCTGTCAGTGTAACAAATCTTGCTCTGTGGCAGCCGCCTCAGAGTCTATAGACTATGTAAGTCTCGCGGCAAAGGTCAAATCTGAGCTTCCGGGCACAACACGACTAAAACGCCTATGCGAGATTTTGTTTTTTGTATATAAATTTGTCCGTCCAATCTTAAGTATACAACCGACCCGAAAGTGATTCGGGTAACTGAAATGTTTTTTTACAATATATAATACACGCATAATTATCTCTATAAACGATAAAAATTTATTAAAATTTCGTGACCTGAATAAATTTCTCTGCTAGCATAGTCTTGATCCAATTTGGAATGGATGACCCAAGTGTGGATTCATGTGAAAATGAATGCTTCGAACTTGGGCACTCTAAAAAAAAGTCTGCAAGCTCTACTTTTGGTAGATGGCGTTTCACCTATCGCTAGCGAGGTCTGTATGTACACTGTAGGCCTATGTACGTCGGCTGCTGTGCGTGTTGCATATCTTTTGCTGCATGTAGTTTACGATCTTCAAAGATTGACTTGTCGGCTCAGAAAAGATAGTGAATTTTTACATTTCGATTGCTTATTTTTGATTATATACCCCACTTCATCAATTGGAATGCAAGATTTTATTTAGAGATACGCAATTTGGGCCGTCTGAGTTTACAAAAACCTGCGTAAACAAAATAATCCAAGAATTTCGCTCGCGACGTGCGTTGAAGAGATAGGGTCTTGTGCCCGGAAACAACAGTGGCCTCGCGCGGTCTCGTACGTTCGCGAGGTCAACTTACATAGTCTATTGAAGCTGGCTCTTTTTCAAGTGTACGTCATGTTGGACTTGGAATTCATGCATGAAAAGCTTTTGCTCTGTCCCTACTGTGAATTTATTAGATGAAAACAAACTTTCGATCATTCAAATGCCAAGAAATTCCTGAAATTAATATTGTATTTGATTGTTAATACAGTAAAGAGGACGTTCCACTGCTGCCGTCATTAGACTACGATCGTGTAAAGCATGATATGATCCATGCACCATCGAGACGTAGGTCATTGTTACTACAAGCGCTCAGATGGGTAAGCTGTAAACTGAACAATAATGACCCTGGATGTAACTTTATAATGTAAGCAGGAGCCAATTTGGCGAAACCTTATGCAACTCCTCAAGTCCGTTTGCACAAATTTTATTTAAAGGGACAAACCGGCCTTGTTGGGCTATTTTGGGCTCGAAATAGACCCATACATTATTCTGAAAGTCTTTCCGAAATAGACTGAAGAGAACCTGAAAAGAAACCAATGCAAATTTAGCTGTTTTTGAGCATTTTAAAAAAATCGAGGTCACGCTTCGCGGCGATAAATAATATCCGAAGAAAAAACAGCATAGGCCTATTGCGGGCACTAAAGACACCAAAAAGTTGTGTTCGAGTTGCTTTCTCGAGTCAGCGCTGACCTGAGGGATCATGCAAGGTGTGATGAGTCAGGGAAAACAAGGAATCAAGGTTAAACACGTGTCGACCCATATCAAATGCCACCTTTATTTACAAACACATGATACATCGCGACTGCTGGTAAAGCGTATAGCCCAACATTTGTCTCTTTTGTTAATTTTAAACATTTCTAGTTAATTACGTGACATTTTGATAATTTTTTTTTCACAACGACCATAGACAAATTGTTCTCAAGGATGCTAGATCGCTACATTATGTAAACAGTAGGCCGGTGTGTCCCTTTAACCCTAATTCCCTAGGGTGTATGCAAAATCATATTGATTTTAGAGGATTGAGGAGTGTTCATCAACAGTGTTCAGCAACACGAATGCTTTCCATTGTGTTTTTTAGCTTAAGCCTAGCTAAGTCACATTTCCACCGGCGTGCCACCGATGTCGAGACATCGGTGGTTTTCACCGGCGTCCCGATGTCTGTTAAATTTTCCCACAGATCTTTTTTCATATCGGCGAGAGGAGAGGTGTCCGGAGGTTCCCCCAGCAGTCACTGGCCGATGGCCGGTGGGCCGCCGCTCGATTTTTGAAAAAATGGTAGCGCCATATCGTCCGCTTTCCCAACGGTGATTGGGCGGAAGCCTGTAAGTGCCCCACCGGGCACCGTGCGATGTCATGATTATGACCGGCGCCCGGCGGGGGACACACCGGACATTCTCCGATGACCGAGCAGTCACCCACCGATCACCCTCTGGCCACCGGAGAAGGGCGCCGGCGGCGAAATTCCTTCCGATTAGGACGGCGCCCGATAGGCCCCCGGAGGGTCCCCCACCGGTGTGTCACGGATGCCTCCCCGATGGGCGTGTGCCCGGCGTCCGAAAAATCACCGGTCGCCCTCCGGCACCTGGTGGGTCGCCGCTCATTCTTCTTCGTAACATCATCGGAAGCCTAATCGGTGGAAATGTGACTTAGGCTTTACTGGCCAACGTTTAGAGCCGCATCCATGACAACTGACATCATACTTTGGTACTGTATTATTTTTTTGTTAATTATCTTTGTTTTTTTCTTAAAGCGCTTGACTCGCAGTGAGCCTGGGGAACAAAGAGACACAGTACTATCAGCCTATATACAACATGACTTACTGGGGTGTGCAGAAGACTCGGAACACAGGGTGAGAATTACCGGTATTATCCCACGATCACACCAGTAAAATATGACATAATGTAGTGCATCTGCAGCCGATTTCACGAAACATTGCGCAACTTGCGCCATGGCGTAAGACTTGCGCCATAAATTTATGGCGTAGCTGCGCAATAAATTCAAGATCGATTTCACGAAACTCTCCTTAGCTGCGCAACGTTCATTTTGTCACTTTTATCAACGACTATTTGATGTTTTCGCTTGATAAAATAGTCATACATCAAACATACGTTTGTACGTCGTTGTTTTTCACATATTTTGCCCTGTCATCATAGCTGCCATCGCTCATGTCGCTCGCTCATCATGTGTTGCATCGCAGATTTCACTGATGATAAAAGGTCGGGGATAACGGAAGGCCAGGGTTCAGTTCGTTGACGATGCGGTAAATAAACACGTGTAGTGACCTGCATTATCGACATTTTTCACTGTCCTACGACACATTTTTATGCCACTAAAAACCATTGCTCAAGTTACGCCACATTTTATGGCGTACGTGTAAGTCGGCAAGTTGCGCCATATCCAAATGTGGCGCAACTTTCGTGAAACGCGGCACAATAAGTGGACTTGCGCAATTGCGTAAAGTTTCGTGAAATCGGCTGCAGCATCCCATAGCATACCACGAGGCATGAAGCAGAGCTGCCAACCCTCCCATATTTTGCAACAGATTCTTTGGAAAATGACTAATTTGCGAGTCCTGACATGGATAAAAACCCTCCTGGATTGTCAATTAACAACCTTGGGGATTTTTAGATGGGTCTTTCTACAGTAAAGGGGGCATTTTGGCAACACATACAAAATTTTCAAGGAAATACCTTTGTCTGGTCTCAAAATAAAAGAAATAAGTCTAAGTTGTTCTGAAGAGATAACTTAGGCACAAAAAGGGTTACAAATACATGTAGTGTGACAACATGCCTTTCTAAAAACCTTGTGTACAAATTTCCAATATACGCTCGTAACCGGGACGGACACATTTTAGGCCGGTTACGAGCGTATACTGGAAATTAGTACACAGGGTTTTTAGAAAGGCATGTTGTCACACTATTTGTAACCCTTTTTGGGCCTAAGATATCTCTTCAGAACAACAAACATTTCTTTTATTTTGAGACCAGACAAAAGGTATTTTCTGAAAAATATGATCTGTGTTGCCAAAATGCCCCCTTTACCACGTGTTTGTAGTCACGGAATGAACCTGTTTTCCCAGATGTCTTGCCCAAAATCCGGGAGGGTTGGCAGCTCTGAAAACCTGAAAAATCCATGCATGGTTTTTGTGTTGAATGAATGTTAAAAAAAAAACATGTTCATTTACCCCATAAAGGTACCATTTTACACAAGAGAACAAAAATCAATGATGTAAATGGGCCTTTAATGTTCACTGTTAATATTTATTTGTGTAATTTTCTTGTGCACAGCAATCGGTCATGGACGCTATTGCATCAGATGAAGTGGTCACGCAGCAGTATATGGCAAGGCTCTTCAATGCATTCGCTTCACTCTCAACAGGTTGGTCAATTGACCGTTACCACAGTGCAGCTGTCTGTTTTGTCTTCTTCCCCATGGTTGGGTACAATCGGTGAAAAGCAGGGGCTACACCCCCTGAAATCCATTGTATTCCTGTATTTTAATTAGGCTGGATCCGCCACTGGTGTCTAATCTACCCTTGTTGTTTTGAGAGAATCACTGTCCGCGCTGCACGTTTTCTTGATCGCGCAACGCCTGTATATATGATGCACACAGTAACAATTTCAACACCGAGCCAAACTATTTTTCCTGCAAGCTTAGATTTTGTTACGTTCATTTTAATAGGGGAAAGGGAAGATGGCCGCACTGTGATAAAGGTCTGTATGCCTTAAGCTTGCTGCAGGTTTTATTTGTCCAATATGTTTTGTCCAAGCTGTAAAAACATAGTGCTCTTCATTCGCATTCAAGCAAAAGTGTGTGTGAGTCTTTCCACGGTAAAGGGGGCATTTTAGCAACACAGACCATATTTTCCAGAAAATACCTCAAAATAAAAGAAATAGGTTTCAGTAGTTTTGAAGAGATAACTTAGGCCCAAAAACAGGAACGGCCTAAAATGTAACACAAGTGTCTGTGTTGCCAAAATATTACCGTGGAAAGACCCATGTACATGTACTGTCTGAGATCTTTATACATAAGATGATAATTATAATTTACACTTATATAACTCAAATTTCCTGTGAATATGTTGACGTTTGTAACTGGCGTAAATGCCCATTGTATCATTTGCAATGACCCAATTTTGTTTTTCATGAGTTGACAAGAAAAACCTTACTCAAAGTGTTGATAGCAATAGTAACAAAAACCACATGAATTTATTTCCATCCAAAATGGTATTTCATGTTGGAAATTGACAACCGAAGGTGGTTTTCTAAAAAAAAGTCCCGTGCACGGGACTTTTTTACCATTCACTCGTACACAAAATCCATATAGATTTTCAAGGTTTTCTGAAGCATTGATGCATCTAAGCAGCTAACATTTCTTCAGGCTAGTTTACCAACATTCTTCCTTAGATATGTTACACTCTTATTCCACGAATCTGTAAAAGGTTTTATCTTGCAAATGATACATAGGGCCTTTAAGTTGGGTCCACACTTTCAGAAAAAGCCATGTGGAGAGAATTTGACACACTGATGTGGAATCAACTGTTTAAATTGAGGTGAACAATTTAAAGCCTTGGTCATAAAAATATGACACAACGTTTTTCTTTGATTTTCTAAAGATGTTACGGACAACTCCTGTAACCTTTCATCATAATCAAACTAAAAATTACCAAAAATTATGCGCAAGAATAAGTTTCAGTTGTTCTATAGAGGTAATGCACGGATATCATATCGTAACAAACTATAGGAAGGACATATCTTGGAAGAAATCAAGATATCGTAACCGTTCTTCAGTTGGCACTGCAGTCTGAGGACAAGGACCCAATAACCAGAGAGAATGTCTTAGGAGCGCTGCAGAAACTCAGCCTCAAGTAAGTTTAAAACCAAGTAGCGCTCACTGGTAACAAGTAGTGTGTGTTATTAATCCTCAGAGAGAAGGTCTGGTAGTCTAGTGGGTATACAGCCGTGCTCGTGATCGAGGGGTTATGGGTTCGAGCCCCACTTGTGCCAACGTGTTTATGTCCGTGGGCAAGACACTTAATTCTCAATTGGGGGCCATCCATAAAGTACGTACGCACGAAATGCCGACTTTTTATACTCCCCCTGTACGCATATTTCGTGATGTCACCCATATGCTTTAACGTTGGGTGTACGCATTGGCTCCAACCCCCCTCCCCCACTGCTCCCCTCCGTGCGTACGTACTTAATGGATGGCCTCTTGCCTCGTCAACCCAAGCGATGTTTGGGGAGCTGTCGGGGGAATGCTACAATCTAAGTGCTGATAGCGTTGTCCGCAACTAGCCAGGCAGCCACCTAGTTGAAGCGGCGAGATGATTCTGGTAATTCCATAATTGAGTGTGTGTTTGCACTTTAATTTAAGGGAAGAGCACGTGGTATGTTTGCCGTGTTTTAGATGTTCGTAGTGTAAAGTGTGCACTTTGCTGTAATAAATATCTATTTTTTGTCATGATTCCCGATTGTTTTTCTTTCTCCAGACGTCATCTTCAAACATCAATGATCAATGCCGGTATTATTGACTGGCTTATCGGTGTGCTAGAAGATAGTGACTCCCTCTCAGATTATACCCTGGAGTACTCTGTTGCTCTTCTTATGAACTTGTGTCTCAGAACGACAGGTAAACTTTCGAATTCTCGCCCCAAGTGGTTCACTCATGTGCATTCTCATGTGCATTCTCTTGCGTTGGGGAGAATGAATGTTAATTTGTTTTGCCCTTACCCGACATATATTAGCACTGTATACTCGAGATCAGCGTTCACCCTTAACTTTTTTCCCAACGGGCCAACAGGGCCAATTGTATTAAATCTTCACTGGCCCGTCCGCATTTCAAGTGGCCAATACCGTTAAAATTAATGTTTGCAAAAACCACATTTGAGTGAATAAATTAGGAAAATTTGGTAGTCATAAGGTTCTCCCCATTAAAAGTTTGAAAATGTGTGGTACATTTTAGAGCTTTCTGGTGAATTTTAGAGCTATTCTGGAGTCTTGAAAGGCTTTTTTGTTATAAATTCTCAAGGATGCATGTTTTTGTGCACATTAACCCCTTCGAGACAGGGAACTGCATTTGCAGTTCTAAGTGTGAATGTACATCTTGGGGGCTGTTATAAAGAATTAGACCAGGGCAGAGCTGGTCTTTTTCAACCTGTTGGCTTGGGGTCAAAGAAAATGACTTGTGACTGGACTTGGAAAATAAGATTGATTTACGGCTTGAAATGAAAACTAGTTATCAAGTCTCAAGCCCCAGAGACATACTACATAACCAAAACTGGAAGTGCAGTCTCTCAATCCAGGGGAATAAATTGGAACCGGCCGTGGGAGTCTGAAGAAAGATCAAAGTTATTTCATCACTCCTTTAAATTTAGTACAGCGTGGGTCTGTTTTATTTCAACTGGACAGCCGGACCATTGGGAAGGCTTTGCAGCTGGCCCGAGACCATTTCAACTGTCATTTGGCCAACGGACCAGTGCTAATTCGAACGCTGGAGATGCTATGAAAAACTTCATAGCGTGCTCGGGTGTGATTCGAACCCACGACCTCCTGCAAACAAGGCAGACATCTTAACCAGGACAGACACTTGTTACATTTTAGGCCGTCCCGGTTAAGAGTGTATATTGGAAATTTGTACACAGGGTTTTTAGATAGGCATGTTGTCACACTATTTGTAACCGTTTTTGGGCCTAAGTTACCTCTTCAGAACAACTTAAACTTATTTCTTTTATTTTGAGACAAGACAAAGGTATTTCGTCAGAAATATGGTCTGTGTTGCCAAAATGTTCCCTTTACCGTGGAAAGACCATAACAGCCAGAATATTCGTGTCTTCTCAGGGAAAATGAGCTGTATTCGTGGCAAGACCAAAATGCTGAAGGTTCTGAGTGATTTACTGGGTCATGAAGACCAGGAGGTCAGTTTTGATGCAAATTTGATGAAAGGTTTTGAAACTTTAGGCAGAACCATGATTTTCTAATAGAATTTCATGTTTGTGTTATTACCATGTTCAAGTGTTTGTATCTTATACTGTTTTGCTTATAAAATTAAGGTTTGTTTTTGCCCTCCCCGACGTAACTAGGGCTGCTTTTGAGCAGCACCAGGGATCCCTGGTGCTCCATGGTGCTCGCCCGAAAGCGTGTGTACGCATGTGTGTGACGTAACGTTTCCAACACCTAGGAGCACCAGGGACGCGCGCTCGAAAGCAGCCTTGATTAGCACTGTATGCTCAGTGCTTCCCCCGAGACACTATGAGAAAAACTTCATAGCGTGCTCGGGTGGGATTCAAACCCACAACCTCCTGCATACTAGGTAGATGTCTTAGCCACTCGACCACCGAGCTGGCCAGTGTTTGAATCATTTAGCAGCAGGTACCGCAACTGATCAGAAAATGCGATTTGGTTTGCATGTTTTCCTTATTGTAAATTATCAAACAGGGATGCCAGTTTTCCGGCTATAGCCGGAATTCATGCTTTTTCATATTTTGGAAAAAGAAATCCGGCAAAGCCTTTTTTCCAGGCCGGAAAAGTAAACGGCCGGAAATATAAGGAGAATATATTTTCAACTCTTCAAGTCCAAATAAATGTGGAAAATTGTCTCACTTACTGATCAACAATGTCTGGATATGCCCTACGTCATGTATGTACAGCCTATGTACATGATTTGCACACATGCAGTATGTCTGTATCCCGGCCATAATAATTCACGGCTAAAGTATCACGAAACCAGACTATTGATCAGAAGTACACAGAGGGCGCTGTATCCATACAGCAGCGGTTAGATTACATACATGTACATACTGATATATCAATTGCATTGCACACTGTCAATGTACATGCATACTGTACAGTATACTGTGCAGTTACGATAGTGGATTTTTTTTCTGGCCCTGAAGGTAAGAGCCACCGGCATCCCTGTATCAAAGTGGGGTGTTATGGCCTAGCGGTCTGGTGCATCGAACTTGAGTTTCTGTGCCAGTACTAGAATGTGGGTTCGAATCCTGGCCGTGACTTGTGCCCTTGAGCAAGGCACTTTACCATGCTTGCTCATAAAAGGGGTAGAGGCAACTTGGTTATTATTATTATTATTTCTTTCTGGTATTCATACCAAGGATTCCTCAATAGTGCTCATTGCACTGTCACACGTAAGCGTGAGGAAACCCATGAAGAATTAGAATTAGAAATGGCCAGAGACACCGGGGAATCCCCTTGCTCTTTACGAAAAAATGCTCTGGGATCTTCAGAGTGCGTTACTATTACCTAACACACTGGACCAACGGCTTTACATCCCTTCCGAAGGATGGAGCAAGTGTGGTTGAGTGCCTTGCCCAAGGGCACAGGTACCGCAGCCGGATTCGAATCCGCAACCCCAAGTTTTCACCCATGATTGCGAGTCAATGGCCCTAACCACTAGCCCCACTCGTATCGTAAAGAGACTGATAATTCTGGTCTTGTTTCGGTGTGAAGGGCTGGTGCGCTTTCAATAGCGCAATACGTATGCATACCGACAATACATTCAACGGTGAAGGTATAGGAAAATGCCCAATACTGGCATACATGTATAGTTATCCTTCCTTCATTTCTCAGATCCGCCCATATGTGAACGGCACCTTGTATAGCATCTTGTCTGTGACAGAAATACGAGAAGAAGCAAAGGCGATGGTAAGATTAATATTGCTTATGTTATGTTTCTGCCATCTATGTGTTCTTGTATTTTGTATGTTCTCATATCCATACCTGCCAACTAGTCCGATTTTATCGTATTTATATAAGTGTTAAAAGTGTTGAAAATCGTAACAATCGGAACGGTCGACTTGACCTGACCGCACGCCGCATGTGTTGTGTACATGAAAACGGGTGCAGTACTAGGTCAACTTGACCGTGTACCAACTCGACCGTTGCAAGTTTCACTGCAGTCCGATTTTTTTACCCGGCAATGTTGGCAGGTATGTCATATCATGCATACATCTACCAAACATCGTGCTCATATTGGGGCACATCATTTATTGTGCCTTATCACTTGGCTCAATATTATTCCATTACCAGTACCTCCTATAGACCATATTCACACATTGTAACGGTTCAATCGTGTCCCCTGAGTCAGTTCTATGGAATGTAAACAGCTGATGGAAAAGGTGCCAGACTACTTATGCATTCCAATCCTCGTCTCTTGCTGAGAACACAAGTTGACATACAATTTTGACTATTCCGGTTTTATAAAGCAGACAAATTTTGGATTATGCAAATTTGTCTGGTAAACAGCTTGATGAAATTGGCCCCAGGTGTTTGTGTGCAAAATGTATGTGACCTGTTCATTCGTCATCAACTGCAGGTCTGTTATGCATTAAAAAGACCTAAAGTTACATAAGTTTTCTCTTTGTAGGGGATGGAAGAAATCTTGAAGTGTTTCATTAAAGATGACACTCCTGAGATGAACCGACAGATTCATTTCATCATCAAGCAGCTTAACACAGGTACGTGATGCCTTCTATTGTCGAAACTTGTCCGTCAGGCAAAACTGTTGTGAAAGACAGTGCAGCAAAATTTGTATATAGTGACCACCCACGGGATCGTAAACAAATTGGCCACTATAACAGGGATGCCAGTCTTCCGGCTATTGCCGGAATTCCGGCTTTTTCCTATTTTCGAAAAAGAAATCCGGCAAAGCCTTTTTTCCAGGCCGGAAAAATAAACGGCCGGAAATATTATTTTCAACTCGTCCAAAAAAACGTGGAAAATTGTCTCACTTACTGATCAACGGTGTCCGGATTTGGCCTATGTCATTGCTTTTTTCAAAATCTCGACTTGGGCTCAGGCTCAGGCTCCACGTAAACCACACGGAGCCGGAGCCTGAGCCTGAGCCCAAGTCGAGATTTGGAAAAAGGCCACATACCATGTGTACAGCCTATGTACATGTACATGATTTGCACACATACAGTATGTCTGTATCCCGGCCATAATCATTCACGAAACCAGACTATTGATCAGAAGTACATAGACTATAGAGGGCACTGTATCCATACAGCAGTGGTGCCGTTGACATTGCACCCTGTCACTGTACATGTATATACTGTACATGTATACTGTACATGTGCTGGCAAGTCCGTGCACACGTACGTACATGTACATACATGCAGTTATGATAGTGGATTTTTGTTCCGGCCCTGAAGGTAAGAGCCACTGACATCCCTGCTATAAATAGGTGGCCTCTTTATAAAGGTTGCATTAGCATTATACACATGGCGTTTGGGACCAAAGACGGGTGGCCACTATAAGCAGGTGGTTTCTTTTTCAAGGTGGCCTTAATAGCAGGTTTGACTTTAATTGTAAAAGCTTTATAGCTCCATGGTACGAGCTGTTTTAGCAAACTGCTACATGTACCTAAAAGCCCACTTACATGTATAGTATCATTTACAATGACCCAACAAGTTAATGAACGAGTTCACTAGGAAAACCTTCCTCAAAGTAAAGATTGAATTGGTAGCAACTATCCAATAAAATGTTTCCACCTGAGTATGGAGCTGGTTTTTTGCTCAGGTTGGTTTTAATCATGCATATCTTCAATCACACAGGGAGTTGAAACTATTTGTAACGGTTTACCAATCATGTGTTTTACCATAAATACACTGATAAAATTGAGCAGTTCTCTGAAATGGCATTTTGAAGTAATTTTTGTTGGTTTTGTCTCAAAGATGTTGCGAGTGACGACGTTGAATCTGATGATGAAGAAGAAGAAGATGATGGAGAGGTAAATGAGCTGGAAAAATATGACATGATGAGATTGAAATTGTTTTTGTCTCAAATCAGGAGAGGGCGCCCCAAATGTAAACATATGTCACATCGTCTATACCATAGTGGACATTCCATAAGCAGCCACCAGCCCCACAATGTTTGAACACGTGATATCTACACTGTACTCTATCAATATCTCAATGTTTCTAGTTGTGTTGTGTTGGTTGAGGTAACAATATGCATATTCTCTTTGTATGAATGTGGACATTTTTGTTGTTGTGATGATATCCCATTTTCATAGCATGACTCTGGGAATAATAACAGAGTGCAAATGCATTGTATTTCTCAACCTGATTGTGATTCGTCTTGTAGGAAGAGCAAGACCAGGACGCAATGGAAGCGGATCTTGACAAAGCAGAAGCCGTCTTGGCTAAACCAGGAGAACTAGCTGGAGAGAAGCTACTCAGTACTGAGTACCTCGGGGTAGGTTATGAATTATTCATACACCTTGAGATATGCCATGAATTATTCATATCTACATGTACAGAGTACCTTGGGGTAGGTTATGTATTATTTATATCTGAGTACCTAGTACATGTAGGTTATGAATTATTCATATCCGAGTACATTGGGTATGAATTATTCATATCTACTGAGTGCCTTGGGGTACGTTATTAATTATTCATATCTACCGAGTCCCTTGGGGGTAGGTTATAAATTAATCATATCCACCGAGTACCTTGGGGTAGGTTATGAATTATTCATAATTATTCATCTCGCATATACATATTCATCATATGTATTATTGCGATCACAGTCGTGCATATTCATCACCTGAATAAAACATTCATGCTTCAACTCTATTTTTTCCCAGATGCTGACCAATACACATTCTCTTAGTCTTACTCAGGAAAAGGTAGCATTTTAGTTTGTGTGTGGCACAATATATTCAGAGCATGCTACCTATACCCAGTGGTGATTATGGACATATTTATTCCTTTTCTTCCCTCAATTATTAATTCAATATGTTTGACCTTTTCCTTTCACGATACCAGATTTACACCTTTTGCTGTATGTGCATTAGGGTTTCTCATTAGTGCGCATGTGCGACAATTCACCTCCAGTCGTCAATGCTTAAGACTAATTGTGTAACGCAAACAGTACACAAGTAAAAACAGATAAGTCGCTATTTTAAAGAAAAATTTATAAAAATGTAGCTCTTATCTTTCCCACTCGTATTTATGCATTTTACTAAATATACAATATTAACCTTTATCATGGTGCATCCATCTTTGTCTTGTTCCCCGAAGTATGTTTTAGGCTAGTCTGGTACCCGGACCCGGACCAAAAATTCTTTGACTAGACTGAATATTCAGTCGTTGTATGTGGAATATGTGGAGCGGGAACCAGTCTAGTTTCAGGCAAGATCAGTGTGCCTGCACGACTGCGCAATAGTGCGTGTAATCTTCCGTTGTTGTTTTCAGAGAATCACTGTCTGCGTTGTACGTTTTCTTGATTGCTCTATGCGGGCGTTATTGTGATGCACACAAACAATTTCAACACCGGACCAAACTAAATCATGCAAGCCTCGCTTTGGTTACGTTTATCGTAACCCTAACACTCCTCAATCCTCCAAAATCAACATGGGGGCTTTTCCAAATCTCGGCTTCGTCTCCGTCTCCATAGGGTTTACATGGAGCCGGAGCCTGAGCCTAAGTCGAGATTTGGAAAAAGGCCATGATTTTACATACACCCTAGGGAGTTAGGGTTAGTAGGAAGAGAAGGGAAGATGGCCGCACCGTGATAAAGGTCTAATGTCAGAAAATGAACTCCAGAAAACTCCTGTTTACTGAGTAAAAAAATAGCTGTTCTGTTGAAAAGCGATAATTTTAGACAAAATATGACCCTATTCTGCAACTGATCCCCCAAAAAGTACGACTTGTAGTTAGGTCTAGATTCCACTGAAACATAAATATTCATAAATTAACCACGAATTGATGTCATTGGATTAAACATTTGACATGACCATACTATCACAAGATGCTACTTCAGGCATGAGGCAGGGTTGTAGTCTGTGACAAGTCCACTAACGAGAAGTAAAGGATGAACACGCACAAAGAATGCCTTTGTTGGAGTTCATTTGACTAGCTTGTGACTTGAATTAAGACCCAGGGACTTGTGGTGGACTTGTGAAGGCTTTGTGATGGACTTGGGATAGACTCGACTACAACCCTAGCGTGAAGGGATTTTAAATTCCACAACATACACCCACAAAAACTGAATGGTGTGCATAAACATATCAAAAAGAAAAGTTAGGTTTTAAAGGAAAACCCGAGGGAGTATACCACTGTGCCCCATCCTCGTCGATCATCGTCGATCATCGCAATAAAGACCATATATGATTTATCTGTTATCCCATTTTTGGTTGTTGCTTTGAAAGACCTTGGATCAATTGGAATTTCTGGTTTTGTTTGTTTCCCCACATGCAGTCTTCCCATGTAATATTTCACATTGTAAAACATACCCTAATTTCAATTTATGTATTTTTGTTTCGGTTTCAGGTTGAATGTAAAATTGTATAGTCACAGTTCCGTTTGCATGTTGCGCATAATAGGCCTAATGCTGTTGCCCTGCATTAAGAAATTATAATTAAATATGAAAATATTTGCATATGGGTAATTCCCAAAATTAGGGGTCCAAAACTGTTGGTGTCCCAGTTACGTACGATACTGTCTGCTTCAAAAACCACCACTCATGATCACAAATTCCCAGTAATGGACTGTGGCCTGTGATTATAGGGGGCAGCATCATTTTTCTCAATATTTTGTTCCCTGATTCTTGAAAAATATTGAAAACGAAAGACCATAAAGGCTTATAATTTGTTCCATGGTATTGAATAGGAGTTTGGTGTCCCGGGTTACGTACGCCAATGAAAATTGGCTGTAGAATAAGTTTGCATTAATCTTGGTGCCATACCTACACACAAACATTAAATTTGAGTGGCATTTGTTGAAATAAAAATAATTATTTTCTACTGGGAAACCACTTTCAATCACTAAAAACACTTTGAAATCTTAAAAAGCATGTCACACTTTTGGACCCCTAATTTAGGGAATTACCCATATACGTGCTATGGGCAATTCCATGGTTAGTAACGTTGCATATTGAGCAATTTACTGGAGTTATATTATCCTCTGTTATATCAACACACAAGCCTGTCAGTTCTCCATTTTGGTACCATCGATGCATCTCGCCAACATATACTGGACAGTAATAACTAAAATCATCAAGTTCCATTTTGTGAATTGTAATAGAGATGTTAATCTTAGTTAGTAACGTTACGAAAAAAGGACATGAAAAAAAAATGCATGTCTTGAAACGAAACGTTTCCTCAAATGGGACACAACTGAAACAAACCATTATATTTCTTTCATTGCTTGTTTACTGGCGTGTGTTTTTGTAAATGCCAAGTCACACCTACATTGTACTTTCACCACTTTCAAGAACTGTTGACAAATCACCCCTCCCCCCTCCCCCTCCCCCCGTACGTTACAGCTGTCCAATGCCCACAGGAAAAACAAATTTCAGTATATTTTCCACAACTATTCAACACCAAACGTGTTTCTGCAGAATCTTTTGTCATATGGTATCATATAAAGTCGGTTTATATGCAAATACACGCGTATATAATTGCAAAATTTTTTGGAAATGTCCTTCTGATCATGGGATTGTCCATGTACTGAGGGAGATCCACGAATAGAAACATGTGACACGAGGTCGATTCACAAGCATTCGATGTCTTGCACCCAGACGTTTTTCCGTAGGGCTCAGACTTATTTGTTCGTCTTCCCGAGCTTACGTCACGAACAGCGCCCTCTCTTCCAGTTTTTGCCGATGTAAATAAAGGAGGTGAATATTTTTCGGCGCTAAAATTCAAATCTACAACCGCTAACAACAAAATTGAACAGGTGTATGAATTTTAACATTGCAACTGCAAACAATTAAGGGAAATTTGGGATTTCCATTTTTTTTGAGAGCACACAACCTTTAACGTGCATCTGCTTATGTCAAATTTACCTCAAAAATTGTATTATTATATTATATTGTGTTGTGATTCCTCTCTATATTCAGGGCATTGGAATTAATGAGAAATCATTCTCAAGACAAGACAGCACAGATAAAAGGTCAGCTTCCGCAGCGCAAAGGTCAGTTACAGACCTTGATTGACCGTTTGCTGTTTGTTTTATTTTGTCATAGAAAACGATTATAAACAATTTATTAAAATATGTCCAGATTACATTCTTGAAGCCCCCCGTTTTTCCCATGGGTGCTAAGATTTTGATACTATATCATGTGTCATATTTTCTAATTACCATTCTGAAATTTCACGCTCTTAATGTGTATTTCAACCGATGTTTTGTAAACTAAATTATCTCTTTACATAAAACAGTGCAGTGATTATAGTAACCTTTTTGCATCTACATCCAAATTGAGATATTCATATGATTGTCAGGTTAGAATGAAATCCATTTAAATACAGATAGAAAACAACCATGTAACAGACTTACATTTGGGAACATTTTTTTCAGTGATTCATTGACTGGCAGTGGACTAGCAGAAGGGCAGGTGAGTTGTCAGAAAATCAAGGATTTAAAGCTGGTATACTTGTTTGGTAAAGTGTTAACGACGGCATTTCTACTGGTAATTGAAAGCATAGGTCAAAAAACTACCTTGTAGAAATTTCAGCCACATAGATGTAGTAATACTTAGGAAAACCTGAAAAATCCAAGTATGGTTTTTGTGCATAAATGATCGCCTGTAGGCGATCTTTGGAGATTCAAATAGTTTTGTCATTTTTCTCATGAATGGGGACAGTTTAGACGGACTAATTTCACAGGATGATTTCTACCATTACCATCTTGATAACAAGCTTAAGTAAGCTTAAAGATAATAATTCAGAAATTTTTCTGGAGGGTAATTACCAAACAAGTAGACTACCTTTAACAAGTTAAATATCAACTTTCTAACAGTGACTGAATTTTATCAATTTTATATTCTGACTTTGAATTTGCCCAAACAATGTGACCAGTGAAATTTGTTTTTAGTCCATATAGGTATCTAGCATGGAACGGTAGGTAAGCGAACGTTATGACCTATAATATAACGTATCGCTGAACAAAAGGCAGTTGACGTGCTGAACAATACCCGTGCCATGCACATGAACAACCCTTTTGTCCTCAAAGGACATCCTGCCAGAGGGGGAACCATGAGCCAAACCATAACAGTATAGGGGTGGATTTTCACTACAATATATAGAAAAGAGTTGGTCCAAATTGATTTTCTTCCAGTTAAGCCGCCCGCCGACCCGATGCGGCAGTCAACACTCGTCAGTAGCAGCAGGGGATTCGGAAGTGGATAGAGGGAAAACATTCTCTAGGCAAACATCGGTGAGTTCTACATTCTTTTTTTTTGAAAAATGTTTAAAAACATTTTAAATTTTTTTTTCTTCATCTTAAATTTCACTCCAAAACTGTGCAGCTCGTGTTGTAACTCGTTGTCCACGTAGAACTCACATTACACCTATTCTGCATTCGCTTCATTGGCTCCCTGTTCTACAACGAAATGAGTTCAATTCGTTAAACATTTTTATATTGTACATGGCACTTCACCAGCAGCATAATTGAATTACAGCGACATGGTGCTCGTTACCTCTAGTGCTTGCCTGCTGACCGTTCCACGTACCACCATTACATGGGGAGATAGATCATTTTCACATGCTGGTCAATTCCTGTGGAACAATCTTCCTCAGACCATCCGTTCACTTACAAGTCTCTGTGGTTTTAAGAGTGCAATCAAAACACGTTTAATCTTTCATCTTAAAGTATCTCGTGTCATTGTTATAGGCAACGAGCATCATTCTTGATGGATATACTGGCGCAGTATAAATGTTTGTCATTATTATTATTATTATTAAATGCAGTTTACACGTTGCTGTTGTTTTTTTATGGCATCTTCGGCAACTAAGGCCCGTTTCAAACGTCGCGCTTGTGCCGTGTCAACTAGATTTTTAAAATTTGACACTGCACAAGCACGATGTTTGAATCCATTTGGCTCGGCAAAATGAATTCGGCACGGCAGAAAAATTTAGCTCGACAGGGTCTGCCGTGCTAACTCAATTTAGTGCGGCAGTAGCACGGCGTGGTTTTTTAAACGTCGCGCTTCTATCAGCAGTGTCAAATTTAATTCCAGTTCGAAGTTGGGCCGCAATGCATAGTTCCGACCTGTCAATCAAGCCGAACCCGCCGACCAATCACAACAGAGCTATAGTAGACAGCGCCCACATAGGTCAAAGTGATGCAATCATCACAAAATCACGCGATTTTCTGTCCATACAGTTTGTATGTTGTATGCGCCAGGGACCAGGTGAATTTTTTAATGTCGGGCGATTCGTTGTTCAAAGGTAGGAAAGCGCATTTTTATGAATATATGCATCATCCCTGCATTACTAACCCTTCGCTCAGTGTGTGCTACGGTAACTGTCGACCCTAAAACATAAATACCTTTGAGTTTTCTCCAATGAATCTTTGCTTTCCATGCAGAGTCCCGTTGCTTTGTACGCTGTGTCGCCATTTTTTTGCGATGGCTTGTGAGCACATACATGTAGCAACAATATCTAAGGGGCGGGGTTAACTGGGCAATCTCGGAACTATGCATTGCGTTCACAATTAGGAATGCGCATGCTCGCAGGGCGCATGCGAGCAAAGAAATAACCAACAAACAAGTGCATCAAATTAATAAATATGGCGACGTACAATGGACAGAATGGAAAACGCACGTGTACAACGTCCATGACGTGCCAGTACAATACTCATTGGCCATGTTGGATGTACATGTATTTAAGCTCGATTGGGAATTTGCAATTAAGTTCGACGTTTGAAACCACTGCCGTGCTTACGCTGTGCTAACGTCGTTTGAAACGGGCCTCAGGCCCTTTATGCCATGTATTATACAGTTATATGGACCGAATGAGAAGACCACATCGTGCAGGTTTTGTAAACAAAACCACATCATGCAGGGTGCATGGGACTGTTTGGTGTACTCTTCTAAAATGGCAAATGGTCCGTGAATTCAACGTCATAGGCACTTCGCTACTGTAAACATTTACCAGAGACTCTATCTTCGGGGGTGGCTCTAGTGCCGGGGGCTAACTGCATCCCAATCGGTTAAAGAGCATGATGTAAACTACAGCAAATTTGACGTACGTAAACACAAACATAATGAGCGGCGGTTCGGCGAGTAATCCGTTTAATCCCAGTATGCTTTGTGCATACACTGTAAAAAATTGTGTTGAGTCACAGGTGTTTTTCTGTTGAAAAAGTCAAAATCGAACAGTAACTTTTAATGTTTTTGGAATTTGTTGTTATTGCACAAACGTTCTTCCGTCTGTGTACATTTTAAAAATATTGTTCTGTATGATTACAGACGGTTTGCCGTTAAATTACAGGTTTGTTCAGAAACAAGAAACTTTTAATCTTCATCTGTTAAAATACAGCCATGTTACTGTTTAGTAACGGAGGACCTTCTGTTATCCCATCGATGTTCCCTGGTATGCGGCAGAAATTACGCGGCGTTGATAGCGAGTACCATGATACGTTGCATGCTGGGAAATCACTGCAGTAAATTCAAACTGCGCAGTGCGCTTTTTGTAGTTGTGCCGTTCGTATATGAAATGACAGATTTTGGCGGGCGTTATGTCGAAATATATACTGGAGACTGTTCAGTTTATAGTGCCGACTTGAACGAGAAGTAGCTGCTCTACATGTCGTGAAAGGCAAGTCGGTATTTTCGTACATTTTTTGATTTTTATTTGCGTTTTATTTGCCGTGCAATACTGCCTGCAGTGGAGATACACGGGAGCATGTAACCTGCATCAAAGTGCGGGAATACAGTAGACTCAGGCAGAAATTCCCCCTGAATTTATCATATTCCTGTATTTCAGTGAGTCGGGTTACATTTTTGGTAAATTGTACACCCTGTTGAAACTCCACTGCACCCCGGCATGCAAATAAAAACTAGGAAATTGAGAGAAACATGCCGACTTATTTTACATGAAGTGTGGTGCATCTACAACACAAAAAGTGAACTGTAAAGGTCAACAAGAAACAGTCGTCAATAACCTGGACTGCTTCGTTCAGTTACATAGAATTGTTTCTGTACAGAAGGCTTTGTTAAAGAACAAAACCATGCACAAAACGATCACTTAGTCGTCCGTTGAAAAACAGAAGAATCTTCTGTAAATTTACAATTCCAAATAACAGTAGAGTCTACTGTATGCAAACAGATAAAACAAAAAAGTAGAATGTACTGTTTAAGAACAGTACGCTATGTAATGCCAATTGACATATGAATGTACTGTAAATGAACAGAGATTTTTTTAACAGTGTACGCCATCTCGCTTGGAGGCCATCAGCTTTAATTAAACTTTGCTTTTAATATTATCAACTTGAAATGACGAAGAAGGAGATGCAGTTTTAAGAGTGGGAGGAAACCCCCAGAGAAATCCCCTGGGGAAACCTACATGGTCAAGTAGGGACTGCAAACCCAATCCACATACACGTACGCTCCGGAATTGAACCCTGGACGTCAGAGGTGAAAGGCGAGGAAGAATGATTAGTGCAGTGTCATATCAGCATGACCTTTACCTGGTTAAATTTTCACCAGTTTTCCCCCACGCATGAAAGCAATTTTAAGTTAGTGTTAATATTTTAAAAACTGATCAGGTTGATTTCCTTTCTGTAACAGGAGACTAAACTGGAGCGAGTGTCTTCGTCCAACTTAGTGACCAAAGCCAGCGGACAGACTAAACCAAAGTAGGTTCCAGCAAATATATTATAGCGCTATAGGCGCAAGGTAGACTGCTCATGCGACATCAATTCAATAAAGTGAAGTACAAAAAAGGCATGGCGCCTCCCTGACTTTCGATCTTAAAAAAAATAAATACAAGTAAATTTTAAAATATATATATAAACTCCTCAAAAAGTTCAGAAAGTCAAGTTTGACTGACCATTTCTCTCTTGTTGCAAACTAATTTCCCTTGAATTTTATATCATTGGAAACCCCTGTTATTCCCCTTTACGATGATGTGTCATTCGTTATGATTAAGCAATGAGATGTGCAGCACAGCTGAATACGGGGGCGGGTGTAAAGGGAAATGCACTGCATGACAACTTAGTAAATTTTGTGATATTTCACTTTCCACCCACCCCTGTATTCCGCTATACTGCACATCCCCCAATTGATTAATCATACCAAATGACACTTATATATATATTTACCATGTTGTTCTTGTATGTAGAGCTTTGCCGCACAGCCTATAAATGGCAATTCCTTGCAAAGAGCAAACTTTTTTCTTTCAGAAATGATTATGAGTTGGCGTTTGCCAGTCGACCCAAAATCCCCCGTGACATTGTTTCCCCCATGGGTCGGCCCAGCAGTCGCGGTATGACACCTCCCCCAATGCCAAAGTCATCTGGTTCACCCCCGTTGAGTCGACCAAACACTGGAAATAGCAAGCAAAGTGAGTAGGCCTATGCATTGATTTTCATATATGGGTCGTTCCACGAAGTTGCGACACAGACTTTTTGATGAGAGAAAAATCGTAAGGAGCGTGATCCAATTCCTTTTTCAGGCATACAAAAGTCAGGCATACAAAAGTCAAATTTTCTGATCAACAATGTTTGAAAATTGTGCACGTATGTATATTTGTTCATATGTATGTCTGTATGCCCTGTATTTACATGTAGACCTGTGTGCACGCATGCAGCACATTTCCCCAATAATTTCCCATGCACGCATGCAGTAGCCCTAAGTCTGTATTCCATTCCGATGCCATACATATTAATATCGGCACAATGCTGATACATGTAGGTTACATGTATCGAAAAAGCTTACAACCAACTCGGTTTACGAAAGATATGGGCTAAACCAGAAGCACACATAACTTAGCACAATCATTCAAAACTAATTGTTTGCATGCATCTACTTTTTTTGACCCAAAATTACTACCATAAAACATTTTGTTTTTATTAAATCGTGTCATAATGTGATCCGTTATGGGTTAACAGGCGTGCAATATTTGACTAACATAAACAACAAAAGCCAAGTTGTACATTTTAACGGGATTTTTAAATGAAGCAAAGCATAATGAGCTAAAAAGTGAGTAAATCAGGCGGATATTTGTGTGAAAATGAGGGAAATGTTTGATTATGTGAATGTAATAAGAGGGTCTGAACTGCTCTGGGTTCAGCGTGCAAATTTTAACTCACAAACAACAAAATTGCTTGTGAATTTCTACGATATACAAACAATTCAGCACGATGATGAGCCAAAAAGTGAGTAAATCTGTTACAGTAAACTCTCGTTATAACACCTCTTGATGTGAAGCTCTTTCTTATTGAAAAAAGCTCTTTTTTTCAGGCTTACAAAAGTAAAAAAAATGCAGAAAAAATCCAACTTCCAGAATAACGATATCTAAAAATTGTGCATGTATGTACATGTACATAGTATACATAAGTTCATATGTATGCTATGTCTGTATGTACATGTATGCACGCATGCAGCACATTTTCCCAATGATTTCCCATGCACGCATGCAGTAGAGCCTAATAGTCTGTATTCCAACCCATCCGTTACATCAACAAATAAAGTACGAGACTACCGGTATCTATCAAAAGTCTTTCAAAAGTCTACAGAAGGCGCCACACATGTATATAGAGCATTTCAACAATTTTCTTACGTATGGTGAATCGTGTGTTGACGATTTTACACACGTTCCGCAGTCCAGGTGTAGAGCGCGGTAAACATATTTGAACTTTTTCGTCGAGTTAAGATCTTTGGAAAACGCGGAAATGTGCGGATTTACTTAAGAGTTTCACGCGTGCTTCTTATAGGCCTATCCTATTCCGTCCCTCACGCGTGAGGGACGGAAATCAAGATACAAATGCCTTTCCTTAGTCAACAACAAATGAAAACTAAAGTGAACCTGTTTGTTTACCTTCTATACTAGTTTATCACATGTTGAAATTGACTTTACAGTTTTATGCGGATGTTGTTTTTATTCTAGATCAACTATATCTGAAAATTGTGCATGTATGTACATACATCTGTATGCCTGTATGCCTATATGTACATGTATAACACTTTTCTTACGTATGGTGAATCGTGTGTGGACGATTTTACACACGTTTCGCAGTATAGGCGCAGAGCGCGGTAAAAATATTTGAACTTTTTCGTCGTGTTAAGATGTTTGGAAAACGCGGGAATGTGCGGATTTACGAAATTGTTTCACGCCTGCCTTTTATAGTCCCAACGGTTAATGTATTTCATTATAAGGGCCTTACGATTGTTCTCTCATCCCAAGTTTGTATGTTTTTCAAAGAAATGTGTTGAAAAACACCAAATGTCACACCTACATTTGCAGAAAATTCCATTTAGTTGACTGATGTTGATATACATGTGGGTAATTCCCAAAATTAGGGGTCCAAAATGTTTGGTGTCCCAGTTACGTACGACACTCTCTGCTTCAAAAATCACCACTTATGACCACAAATTCTCAGTAATGGACTGTGGCCTGTGATTATAGGGGGGCAGCATCATTTTCTTTAATATTTTGTTTATTGATTCCGGAAAAATATTCAAAACAAAAGACCATAAAGGCTTATAATTTGTTCCATGGTATTGGATAGGAGTTTGGTGTCCCGGGTTACCTACGCCAATTAAAATTGGCTGTAGAATGAGTTTGCATTAACCTTGGTGCTATAGTACACACAAACATTAAAATTAGTTTCTACTGGGAAACCACTTTCAATCATTAAAAACACTTGGAAATCTTAAAAAGCATGTCACACTTTTGTACCCCTAATTTTGGGAATTACCCATGTATGTTGTCAAAATTAATGGAAGTTTTTAATTTGTCATTGAACCGCTGGTATTTCTAAGTACAATTGACTAATGAATTCGTAAGTCCAAAAATATAGGGTAAAAAGGTCTCCATAAAAAGCATGTAACAGGGGACACGGTACACCGTACTTCATGGAATGACCCATATCTTAACTCAAGCATGCAACTTGGAGCAAGTGTGATTCACAACTACATGTATAGTTAACTATAGTTCGACTATTTACAACCGAACGCACTGTTGTCAACGATGGTTAGTCGTGTCTGGTCGACCATTTGGAACCAGCCCACAGGGCACACGGTTGCGCTGGTCACTGGTACCCATCAGGTGTTGAGTTGATGCACGGAACCAGTTAACTAACCAAAGGCGTTTGCACTTGAATATTAGTGCGCATGTATGTTGCTATGATGATGTTCGACTAGTGGTTAACTCTATAGTAGCGAATCGAACTAATATGAGCGCTATATCCAGAGGGGGCTATATCCAGAGAGCGCTATAACCAGTGCGTACAGAGCGTGATCCGAAACTGGTAAACGCTGGATGAAGATTTCAAAATGTCTTAAATTAATCAAAATAATGCCTCGATCTGTAAAGAAATGTCCATATTTTACAATCATATTACAAAAATTAACAGAATAAATTTGCCTGGGCACATTGTGCCATCATATTTTCAAGAAATAGGCCTAGTTGCAAATGCATGTAAACAAATTTCTTTTTTTTGTCAATTTTATTGATTATCTGTCCCTCGCGCATAAAAACAACATCCGCATAAAACCGTAAAGTCAATTTCAACATGTGATAAACTGGGTGTGTGTATTAACATCAGTAGAAGGTAAACAAACGGGTTCACTTTAGTTTTCATTTGTTGTTGACTAAGGAAAGGCATTTGTATCTTGATTTCCGTCCCTCACCGTTGGACTATAACAAGCAGGCGTGAAATTCTTTCGTAAATCCGCACATTTCCGCGTTTTCCAAAGATCTTAACTCGACGAAAAAGTTCAAATAATTTTTACCGCGCTCTGCACCTGGACTGTGGAACGTGTGTAAAATCGTCCACACACGATTCACCATACGTAAGAAAATTGTTGAAATGCTCTATATAGGCCTACATGTGTGGCGCCTTCTGTAGACTTTTGATAGATACCGGTAGTCTCGTATTTTATTTGTTGATGTAACGGATGGGTTGGAATACAGACTTAGGCTCTACTGCATGCGTGCAAATGTGGGAAAATGTGCTGCATGCGTGCATACATATGAACATATGTATACTATACATGCACAATTTTCAGATATCGTTATTCTGGAAGTTGGATTTTGTTCTGCATTTTTTAGACTTTTGTAAGCCTGAAAAAAGGAGCTTTTTTAAATAAGAAAGAGCTTCACATCAAGAGGTGTTATAACGAGAGTTTACTGTAACAGATTTACTCACCTTTTGGCTCAGCATCGTGCTGAATTGTTTGTATATCGTAGAAATTCACAAGCAATTTTGTTGTTTGTGAGTTAAAATTTGCACGCTGAACCCAGAGCAGTTCAGACCCTCTTATTACATTCACATAATCAAACATTTCCCTCATTTTCACACAATCAAACATTTCCCTCATTTTCACACAAATATCCGCCTGATTTACTCATTATGCTTTGTTTCATTTAAAAATCCCGTTAAAATGTACAACTTGGATTTTTTTGTTTTTGTTAGTCAAATATTGCACGCCTGTTAACCAATAACGGATCACATTATGACACGATTTAGTAAAAACAAATGTTTTATGGTAGTAATTTTGGGTCAAAAAAAGTAGATGCATGCAAACAATTAGTTTTGAATGTGCTAAGATATGTGTGCTTCTGCATGGTTTAGCCCATATCTTGGGCGAAACCTCGTAAACCTCGTTGGTTGTAAGCTTTTCCGATACATGTACATGTATCGGCATTGTGCCGATATTAATATGTATGCCATCTAAATATCGATTTAATCCAATATATCGAAAATTAAAGCAATTTTACAATGTACATTTCGACGGCCAAAGATGCTTAAGCTCAGCGCTCCTGCAGGGCAGCCACATCGGCTAAATCTGCCGTATTATAATCAACATCCTAGGGCCACTTGCTGTGCCTCTTAATTTAATTGGCTGCCGTACTCGTAGTCACGGTACCAGCTGTTATGTGTACGAAAGGTCCACGCATACACGCACTCGTCTTTGCAAAAAAAAAACCACATGTTTGTACCGGCTGAAATAACAACTAACAAGATGCGCAAGCAGTACGTAAATTATGTTTAGTTTGTGCGTAGGCATAGTATGCAGTTTATCAGTCCGGTATTGTGTTTTTGGATGAACTGCATTTGCACGTTTAAACTTTTCTATTGTTACACACATACGAAGTTAACCAGTCTCGTGCTTTATTTTGTGCATGATTTTTGCCGCATGTCCGATCGTAAATTTTGTGAAAGATCAAGCATGTGAGTAATGCCTTGCGTTTGTGGCTTGCAGAATACTGATTTTCCCTGATTTTTTTTTCTTCAATATCGGAAAGTTCAATATTTCGATACGATTACAAAAGTTACATTGCTGATATCGATATCAGAATAAATCGATATCAAATAATATCGAAATATCGACGCAGCTTAGTTGGTTGTAGATCTTTAACATTGTCCATATATGAAGCATGAAATACCAAACAGTTTGGATGTAATAGACTGTCCCTTGCTGCATGCTTGTTTTGTGTACCAAAGCTCAGATTGCATGTGTTTTGTTTTCCAAAAAAAGTGCAAAAGAGCACAGGTCATGATGTAAGGAATAGAAGTCTCCCACCCGTAGAGAATGTAGAGTTGGAATGCCGGGCCCATAGCAGGCCCAGGACTACGTCAAGTAAGTTGACTCACGGGTCAGGGAGGTCGTGGATCGGAACTGGTAAGCGTGCATCTTTGCTTAGCACAGCTCAGTTTGATTAACGAAACACACTGTTTGAAATTTTGAGTAAGGAATGGAAGGAGCTAGAATTTGAACTAAGGGCTAGAAGTAGTATGATTAATAGCTTCTATTGTGCAGTGTACACAAATGAATGGGGCTTGGCTAGAGGTCCAGATTTCCCAGGATCTGTTTGACTAGTGAGTAAATTACAAAAATGTGTCAGGTTCTGAAAGCACTCCATCTTCCAAAAGTACCCCATGGTACGCCAGTGGACTAAGCACATGGGGAATTGATGTTTATTTTAAGAATGCACCAAAACCCAAAGATACAAATAATGTGTTGTCTCATTCTTGCGTTTTGGTCAAGCAAGATGATTTTTATCATAAGCGAAGGTGCACACTTGCCAGAATGTGAAATAACCCTAAGGTTTGCTGTGGATTTGCTCAAATTCTCCCGAGGTTTCTGTTGTTTAACATACTGCTTGCTTAATGGATTGTATATGTAGCTTGGTGAAATTCTTATTCAATAATTTTTACATAGTAATAACTGATAGGATCAAGTTGGTGTAGTTATAGTTTTTATATATGTCCATGTAGTCTTGTACTCACCTCCACCGCGGATGTCCCATTGTTCCTCCTTTGTTTGGACTTAGTTTTTTTGGCGACTGCTCTAATTTGTTTTGTACATGGTCCCAAATCGTGGACCCCCTTGGCAATGCATAGTTCCGACCTGTCAATCAACCGAACCCGCCGACCAATCACAACAGAGCTAGCAGATATCATCCACATAGGTCAAAGTGCACTGTACGCTCACAACAACATGATCACGCGATATGTTCTGCCGGCCCCATACAATTTGTACAGTGTTGTATGCGACGATCCGGGTGAATTTTTGGTTTCAAGGCCGGTCGTTTCGTTGTTCAAAGGTACGAAAGCTATATTTCATGATGATATGACATCCCTGTATTACTGGCCCTTTACTCAGTGTGTTCTAAGATAAATGTTGACCCTGAAACATGAATACCTTTGAGTTTTCTTCAATGAATCTGTGCTTTCCGTTGAAAGTCCCATTGCTTTGTGCGTTGTGTGTCGCCATTTTTGACGATAGCGTGTGAGCCATAGCAACAATGTCCAAGGGGGCGGGGTTAACTGGGCAAAATCGGAACTATGCATTGCGGACCCTATTGTTCCTATTGTTAAACGTCCCCCATTTGATGAAGACAGAAACCCGCACTAGTCTGCCTGTGAAGAAGACTCTGTTAGGTGGGGCCAGTAATTTTCTAGTGTCCTTATATAGGTTTTTCCGGCCAATTTCGAAAAATCGTCATTCGGTTTTGAAGATCACTCGTTCGTTTTCGTGTGAATTTGAACAGACATTCTCGAACCCAATTCAATTCCACGAAAAGGCATTCTTTTTCATAGTGTGAACATTCCATTTCACAAATAGGCGACCAAATGCTGTTACTTGTGCATTCAATTGCGCAAAGGTACCCTTTTCAGTGGACTTTGGGAAAACAATTTCGTGCTCGGGCAAAATAGCGAGGTGGAGGGGTGCTGGTCTGGGGAGGGTGGTGGCCTGGGAAAGGGTGCTGACCTGTTGATAATTATGTTCGTTTGCATGTTTTTGTGACCATTTTACGAAGGATACCAAATATCAAATGGATATTGTTACAAACATCTCCAAAGAGGAGTCTTTTTGTGTGTGTGGTTGGTCAACTTCTGACGGTTTCTATTGTCCAGGTGTGGCGTACAAACCGATAGCGCTACAATAATGAAACGTTTGTCAGCAACTGTTTGACGCCAGTGAAGTTGGGTTGAAATACTGTATTCGTCTTCCATGTATTGTCATTGCTTTTTACTCTTTCACTGCTTAGCATTATTCTTTCACTGCTTAGCATGATTCCTTCACTGCTTAGCATGATTCCTTCACTGCTTAGCATGATTCCTTCACTGCTTAGCATTATTCCTTCACTGCTTAGCATTATTCCTTCACTACTTACCATTACATGTATTTTGTCACTACTTGTAATGCTTGCCATATGCTTGCCATCACTGTGACATTCTATGTATTTTTCATTTTGTGGTGACTGCGACTGTACCCTACATGTATGTCTGATGATGTACATGAGTTTTGTTGATGTGTATGGCCTGATCGAGAAAGCAGTATGAAATGACTGTTCAAGTCATCTGTTGGTGTTTTTCTTGTCAGGCATGTCATCTTGGAAACAGACGGGTTCGGAACATGTTGGACCTGGGTCGTCAGGAAACAGGAAAGTATGAGGGATGCATGGTCTGTTGCTATGGAAACTCAAGTGTCTTTGCATCAGTTCAGTTTTCAAGATCAAATGGAATGTGGATTATGATTGTACCGTATCAAGAAGATTGTGTCCGTGGGCATGACACTTAATCCCAATTGCCTCGTCAACCCAAGCAATATTTGGGAAGCTGTTAGGGGGAATGCCACGATCTAACTGGTGATAGGGATGTGCGCCTACCACAAAGTACTCATTGTTGCTATACGCATGATGGCGTGAATATTTCTTTGTACATGTAAAGAGAGAATGGTACTCTCTCCTTTTTTGTGTGGTTGTTTTGACATTGTCTAGGTGCACACACCATGACATAGCAGTATTGTTTTTGAGAATGTATATCTTTTTCATTAAAGTTGACAGTGTTATTCCATTGCTCGCACCAAACAGTGGCAGTCATGCAGTTTGATTGCAGTCCATGTACTGTATTCTAGTCGTACTGGAATTCTGTCTAGTATTAACTGTACTGGAGTTTTATGGTTAAACGCACCTCAACGATACACTGCCTGAAGTCATTATCAAGATCATTACTTATTTTTTGGTACTGAAACCAAGGATTCCTCAAAAGTGCCCATTGCACTGTCGCTCGCAAGCGTGAGGAAACCCATAAGGAGAAGACGATGAATTAGAAACGGCCAGAGACCCTTGCTCTTCACGAAAGAATGCTCTAGGATCTTAAACACGCTGGGCAAACGGCTTTCATTCCTTCCGAAGGAAGGAGCAAGTGTGTTTAGGTGCCTTGCTCAAGGGCATAGGTACCTCAGCCGCGTAACGAACCCGCAACCCCAAGTTTTCACCCGAGCATTGCGAGCCAGTGACTCAAACCACTCGGCCACAAATTTTCAAAGTTCAACTGTTCTGGTAACTAAGTATAGCACAACACTATTTCTAGACAGTAGACAAACATTGGATGTTTTATTATTGGGTAAAAATCACTGCATGACCTTTGGAACTGCGTAATGAATAGAGAACTTAAATGGAGTTTGTTGTACGAGAAAATAAACTTGATAAATATTTATCACACGCGTGAGGCTGTATGAATGTTTGTATATAATAAATTCCGAAGATAATATAATTTATGTGTACAAATGCAATTTAATATAAATTACTATTGTAATAAATTAGCAAGATTAAATACAAAAGTAAATGCTTGACTTGAACAAATATATAAATATTTCATTTGCAAAAAAAACAGATAAGGTAGGTCGGTAGGTAAGTCGTTTACGAGCTCATACGGCCGGTGCTCATCCCCGGTTTCCATGGCATGGAGTGACTAGGAGCATTACTATAACCCCCTTAATGGGATGCCAGTCCATCGCAGGTTTACCCCCAGCTGTTTGTTGGGTTTCCCCAACAGGTCATTATATACTCTCCAACAAAAGAAACTGTGCATGATAAAAATTGCTGTATTTTTTTCAGCCATGGCAGATAACTCGCTGGAATAAACTGTTAATGAAAGTCCATGAAATCTTTCAAATGGTTAACCGAACTTGAAATGTACAAAATGTGTTCTTCGTGTTCTCAGAGGTTTCTGAAAACTGACTTGCCAATATTGAAGTCACAAAGTCAGCATCGAGTGTGTCCCCCTTGTGCATTAATCACTGCTGTGCATCTTCGCCTCATGGAGCCAATGACTCGCGCATGAAAGAGAATATTGACTTTTGGGTAGTCCTTTTATACGGCTTGCTAACGAGACCTGAACTTTATGGAATTCTGTTGCATAACAACCTGTAGGACCCCTATTGTGAAATCAACACCCAGGCATGCCTAAGTCTTGCACTATGCCATGAGCAGGTTTTGAGTGCATAACCTTTTTCTAACAATGTCAGAGAATATTGTCTGTGAATTTGGTGTTTATTTTCCACCTTCTTGAAAAAAATACAGCAATTTTTACCATGCACAGTTTCTTTTGTTGGAGAGTATAGTTTCCATGGCATGGAGTGACTAGGAGCATAGCTACTTCCCTGGACGGGATGCCAGTCCAACGCAGGTCTACCCCGGCAATTAGTTGGGTCTCCCCAACCGTACTTGCTGGTACCCATTTATTCACCTGGGTGGAGATAGATAACGTGAAGTGTCTTGTCCAAGGACACAACGCGGTGCAATGACCAGGCTTCGAACCATGGACATCTCGACCAAAAGTCCGACACGCTATCCACACGTCACCACTCAAACAAAATAAATAAATAAATAAACCAGATAAGTGCCGTTCCAAATTGTGCACGTACCTCAAGCTTTTCTGTCTTGCTTTTCAGAAAACAACCAGCAAAATGCAACACTGACGCAATCAATATACCAGTTGCGTGATAAATGTGCATAAATTCTAGAGTCCAGCCTTCACGCTATGGCGCTCGCATGCGAGTAAGTCAAGCACCTGACTATCTGGCAAATCCGGCCGTTTCCAGGGGGTGCACGCTGGTCCATAGTAATCAGCGAGAAAGTGTGTGCGGTACCTGGAATACCTCTCACATTACTCTATGCACTTTAAGCTGGACCATCCGAAATTACATGTTGACATGAACATGTTGAAACATGTAGTCATCGAGAATTTTCGTCAAAGTAACGAAATAGAACGTGTTTTTTGACTTCAAATTGATGTCAACTTTGAAAGCTGGAACGTTTTCAAACTGCAATGATGTATTCAAGAAGGTAGAGAAACGATTTTGGGTTATGTGACTGGATTGAATTGTTGATCCACTTGTTCAATCAACATGGTCCAGCTTTAAAATAAATTGAGTAATGTGCGAGGTATTCCAGGTACCGCACGGTTACCATGTGCCAGCGTGCACCCCCTAGAAACGGGGCCGATTTGCTAGATATACACGAATCCGGTTGCTAAGGACTCCTTCCCTGCAAGTCCGCCATAGCTGGGGGCCATCCACTGCCATGGACTGGGCGCTTTGTCTTGTTGTTAAATCGAACAGCGCACAACGCGTACGCGTACACAGGCTTCGCAAGCAAATAAACGCACAAAATTGTTCGAAGTGACAACATAATGTAACAGCATATCATCAACACAAAACCCACAGTTCATGGCACTGGATGGCCCCCAGCTATGGCGGACTTACATGGACCATGACTTTGCAGCTCGGATTGGTGTATAGTTCGGTGCTTGAGTTACTCGTACGCAAGCGCAATATAGCGCGAAGGCGGGACTCTAGCATTTATGTAAATATAGGCGTGACTCCAGGACTTATGCAAATCTATCACGCAACTGGTCTATTGATTGCTTTCCGGTGACGTCACCCCTTCCATCCACCATTTTGGTGGGCATTTTTCATGACCCACGTGGCCCGAGTAATAACCGGCAAAAAGAGCAAGAAAAGCGCATTGGTTGCACTTACCTCTGTTGCTTGACCTTGCTTTATGTTGTTGCGCCATGGCTGTTGTATCGAGAAAGATAAAAACGCATTTCTTCAGGCTAAAATTCGCGATCAACTAAAAGCACTTTCGTTTTTACAAGCCGAGTGCATGCTCAATAATTTGAACGTATCACAACGCCCGCGTGCGGCATCTTCGAATGGAAATACGCTGGTTAGTATTTTTTACGCGTGTTCATGTGCGTCTATTGGCGCGCGCGTGTACGCGCGTGACTGTTGCCCACCACACATTCCCGGATGTTCTACGTCATTGAAAGCAATCAATTAGTAAAAGTGACTTGATTTTATCAATTTTAATACCTTTCTTTTACATTTTGCTGGTTATTTTCTGAAAGGCAAGACGGAAAAGCTTGAGGTATGTGCAACATTTTGAATGGCACTTATCTGTTTTTGTAAATGACTCTTGACATTGTAAATTGTAAACACAAACACTGCCAGTTTGATTATTTCATGTCATGTGTATGGACAAAATAAACCAACTTCGACAATTCCTTGATTCACTTTCTCTAATCCAAATGAAGTGTGAAGTTGTTTTAATCATAGAGCAATGAACATTGTTTTAATGCATAGTTCCGATTTTGCCAAGTTAACCCCGCCCCCTTAGATATTGTTGCTATGCCTCACACGCTATCGTCAAAATGTCCACATACACTGCACAAACCAATTCAACGGACGTTCAACGGAAAGCACATATTCATTGGAGAAAGCTCAAAGGTATTTATGTTTCAGGGTCGACAGTTATCATAGAACACACTGAGTAAAGGGCCAGTAATGCAGGGATGTCATATCATGAAATACGTGCTTTCGTGCCTCTGAACAGCGAAACGCCCGGCCTTGAAACAAAAAATCACCCGGATCACCGCATACAACACTGAACAAACTGTATGTTGTTGTGAGGCGATGCACTTTGAGCTATTGAGCGATGTCTGCTAGCTATGTTGTGATTGGTCGGCGGGTTCTGCTTGATTGACAGGTCGGAACTATGCATTGCACTCGATAAATGACATTTTTATAAAGACGCATTCAGAATTCATGTCACGTGTATTGACTTTATGTATACAAAATGTGTTTTTGTTCATTAAAGATGCACTTCAGCTTATCTTTAGTTTATACTTGACTAGTTCCGGCACCACATATGCAATGAACATGAGATTCGTGTTTGTATGTGGAAAATAAGGTCCGGGAAACCAGTCTAAGAGTAAGAGTCGTCACTATTTCCAAGATTGTCACTCGAGAAGTGTCAGTCATTGGAAACTTAGACTCTATTCGGGTTGAAAAATTGGGGTGTACCCCTCGCTGCGGTGTAAAAAAAAAACCACGCCGCCTGGGATATGTGCATACGTTAATGGGCCGCGCGCGGCTAGCTCTGAGTCACAATTTCCTGATCGACGGGCGTACAGAATTGATTCTCTAATCGATACTGCAGTAGGAATCGGGAGCAGTTTGCATGCAGTCTACGCTATTTTTGTCGAGTACTGCTATTCGAGTACGAGTACTTGGAGAGTCGAGTACAGGTCGATTCCGAATACTTCGCTTACCGAGTACGAGTACGGACTGTTCGAGTACGAGTACTCTCAAAATAGTTTTTAACTATTTAATCATCTTGTCACTAGAGGGCGCTATTTTATACGATGACGTCATCACTCATATTTTTGAAAGCTTGAGGGCCTCTGACATTAACACCCTTGACCCCATATTTATACCCTCTACCATTTTCACACTAGAAACCACTTCCGAATTCGACCGGAAGTGAGCAAGGTCAAATTTAAAGGTCATAGTCATATTTTTTGGATACCCCACCTTAGTCGAAGTGTAACACGGTTGATCCCATCCAGATATCTTGTATCACTTTCAAATGGAAAGGCAAAAGGCGTTTGACCAATAGGAAACGAGGTCAAAGGTCAAGGCATGTGCGCAACTTAAACACCTTTGTTAGCGATCGTATATGGGTCATTTTATAAATTTGAGGTCCAATTTTTCTGTCCCCGTTACAGCTGACATCTTGTAAAATGTAGTTTGTAAATTCAGGACATTCTTTAAATGCTCTCTATTTCAAAGAGTGATTACTTAAAGTACAATTCATAAAAACATGTTTTGAAGGCATTTTTAATGATACTTGTATGGCAAATAGCAGTATGTCAGGTGTAACGGGGACAGAAACATGTCACACGTTGGACCCAAAATTTATAGAATGACCCATATGGCGAAGGAATCAAGATCGTAGGTCAATCGGTAGAATTTTTGTTGATTTTTAAATATTTAATTTTTGAATATTTAATTTTTTTACATGCCGTTTAATCTGACACATGTGAGCAAGGTCAAATGTCATCGCCATATTTGTTGGATACCCCACCTTAGTCGAAGTGTAATACAGTTGACCACATGCAGATATCTTGTACCACTTTCAAATGGAAAGGTAAAATCTGTTAGACCAATTGGAGACGAGGTCAAAGGTCAAGCCATGTGCACATCTTAAAGACATGTAAGTGATCGTATATGCCGAAGGTCAAACGGTTGATTTCTTATTGATTTTTGAATATTTAATTACGTAATCATCTTGTCGCTAGAGGGCGCTATTTCGTACAATGACGTTATCACTTATATTTTTGGAATGCTTAAAGGCCCAGTGGATCATTTGCAATGACCCCAAAAAGTAATCGACGAGTTTACAGGGGAAAAGTTCTGAAAGTAAAGATTTAATTAATAGCAACTATCCAATGAAAGGTTTTCGCTCAAAATTATATAATTTTACCAGAAAATAAGCCGTAAAGGTGAAATTATTTAGATCGTTTGCAAACGATCTACTTATTTTTGGTTCGCATCTACGCGGTCCAAAATGAATGGGCGCTGTGTACTCCGTGTGCGTGTTCGATCCAACGCGATGCATTTGTATGTATCGCGCGCACACGCAGTATGTGCGCCACAGAGTGCATGACGCAAGCCACATAGTACCCGATCAACTGAGAACGAATATTTGAAACACCCCGCCAAGACCAGGAAAATGCATATGGATTTTCATGGTTTTTTTAAAAGTGGTATATTTGACAAAGCTGAAATTTCTTTGGATGAGTTTGTAGATGTCTTTCTTTTGATTTATAATGGTTTTATAATGGTTTTATCATCTACAGGGCCTTTAAAGGGCCTCTGATAATAACACCATTGATCCCATCTCAATACCTCCTATCACTTTCAAACTAAGGGCCACTTCCGGAAGTGAGCAAGGTCAAAGGTTACCGCCATATTTTTGGGATACCCGTCCCCACCCTAGTCGAAGTGTAACACAGTTGACCCCGTCCAAATATCTTGTACCACTTTCAAATGGCAAGGCAAAATCTGTTTGACAAATAGGAAATAAGGTAAAAGGTCAAGGCGTGTGCACATCTTAAAGACCTTTGTTAGTCATCGTATATGGCGAAGGAATCAAGATCGTAGGTCAAACGGTTGATTTATTGATTTTTGAATATTTAATTAATTTATTAAACTTCATGCCCCTTTAATCTGACACGTGATGGCGTCATCATGACGTCATTAGTACTGTGCACAAATTCACATAGTGACCAATGTTCCTGTGAAGTTTGAAGTCAATCATGAATGTGCAAGTGCCCGAAATAGCGTCTGAAGTAAGTGAAAGAAGGAAAAAAAAAAAACTAGACCCATGTTCGTTCTTAATTGACAACGAACACATGGCTGTTCCCCTCCTTTTTATGAACATGTCTGGTGTTCGAGACGACCTATTATCACCTGTATTGTTATATTTAACTATTTAATCATCTTGTCCCTAGAGGGCGCTATCTTATAAGATGTCGTCATCACTCATATTTTGGAAAGCTTGAGGGCCTCTGACATTAACACCCTTGCACCATATTTATACCCTACCATTTTCACACTAAGGGCCACTTCCTGTTTCGACCGGAAGTGAGCAAGGTCAAAGGTCATCGTCATATTTTTTTGGATACCCCACCTTAGTTGAAGTGTAACATGGTTGACCCCATCCAGATATCTTGTATCACTTTCAAATAGCAAGGCAAAATTTTATTTTAGGCTCTGTCATTGGGCCACTGGCTTTCATTTTGTTCAGTGCCCCTTTACAAGACATAATTGACGCTTATGGTATTCAATCTATCATGTATGCCGATGATACCCAGCTCTACCTGTCATTTAAGCCTCATGAGCGTGATACTGCTGTGGAGAGGATGGAAGCATGTATATCTGCCATTAGATATTGGTGTAAATTCAACATGCTTGTGCTAAATGATAGGAAGACCGAGATACTGTTTTTTCGTTCACATTTTAGTAAAGCGGTCTGTCATTCCTTGTCAGGTTTGACTATTGTCAGTACATGCTCGCAACCTTGGAGTTTCCATGGATTCATCTCTCACAATGACCAATCATATCAACAACTTGTGTAAGGCTGCTTGGCATGCATTAAGAAAGATTGGACAGATTCGACAATATCTTGATCAAACATCGACTTCTAGATTAGTGCATGCTTTTGTTACCTCGAGGTTAGATTGCTGCAACTCCTTACTTTTTGGATTACCGGACAAAGAAATTGCTAAACTTCAGCGGGTGCAGAACGCTGCGGCACGACTTGATCTTCGTGTCTCTCGACGTGAGCACATGACACCAATTCTCTTTCAGCTCCATTGGCTTCCAGTCAAGCATTTAAGACTCTTTTACTTACCTTTAAGGCCATTCATAACATAGCTCCGGGTTATCTTTCTGACCTTGTCCAGTTGTATACCCCATCTAGGTCTCTAAGATCATCATCGGACTGTCAATTGAGGGTACCTGCTCGCTCATCAACAAAATTCTATGGTGATAGATCATTTGTTTTTTCAGCGGCACACCTCTGGAATGGTCTTCCTAACAGCATGCGTCAAATTCATTCCATCAGTAATTTCAAGTCCCAGCTTAAGACGCATCTTTTTGTTCAGTATTACCAGACTTGATGCTCTTGATGATGCTCTTTGGTTTTAACGTTTAATATTTGTTTTTATCTATGTACATGTATATGTATGTTATCGCGTTGGTTTATACTGTAAAGCGTATAGAGGCCCTGGCATTTGGCGCTATATAAGATTGCTATTATTATTATTATTATTATATTGACCAATAGGAAACGAGGACAAAGGTCAAGCCATGTGCGGATCTTTTGAATATTTAATTTATTTAACTTCATGCCCCTTTAATGTGACACGTGATGACGTCATCATGACGTCATCAGTACTGTGCACAAATTCACATAGTGATCAATGTCCATGTGAAGTTTGGAGTCAATCATGAATGTGCTAGTACCCGAAATAGCGTCTGAAAAAGTGGAAGAAGAAAAAGGAAAAATAAATAAAAATAAAAATAAAATCGTAACGAAAACAAAGGCTGTTCCCGCCCGTGTCGGAACAGCACAAAATTTAAAAAATCGTAACGAAAACAAAGGCTATTCCCGCCCGTGTCGGAACAGCCAATTAAAACTTAAAACAGTAAGTATCACAAAAACCTGATAAAAAGTTATTATTATAAAATCCATAAAAAAAGGAGATAATCTAAGACAAACGAAATATATTACACCAAAATAAAACAGGATTAAAACATTAAGTCAAGCAAATTAACAATAAAATTCACGGACCCAACGAAAAAATGAAAGCAAGCACAGGCAACAAAAGGCGAAAGGATACAAGACAAAAGCAATACAAATTTAAAGGAATTATAAATTGTAGGAAACATCCAAGAATATGTACAATTATAAATAATTCACACCGATAAAACGTAAACCAAAATTATATACTAACTAAACAGTTAACAAAATCAGAAAGGGTCTTTTTGAACACATTTAGAGATGAGCTATGAACAATGCTCTCAGGCAGGCCGTTCCACTCGTTAGCAGTTTGGACGAAGTAAGAGTACTTGTAGCAGTCAGTTCTAGCAAATGGAATATTGAGCTTTTCACTATGGTCATTTCTTCCAATTCTAACAGCAGGAGTAAATTGTTTAAGAGAGTTCGCATTAATATTTCCTTTAGGAATTTTGAAGCACATGACCAAGCGCAAATACTTTCTTCTTATTTGTAGGTTGACCCAGCCCAGTTGGTTTTAAAGCGTATAATAGCTAGCCTGCCAATTTCTGCAAATAAATATAACGCTATACTTTTGTAAACGTTCAATAATAGACGAGTGGGCGAGTCTGTATGGGTCTCAAACTATGCAGCAATAATCCAACCGTGATCTGATGAGGGAAATATATAACTTTTTAAGAACAGACTCGGAACAGTTTCTAAAATTACGTTTAACGAGACCCAGCATTTTGAGGCATTTGGTGTAAGTTTATTGTTTATGATGACTCCTAGGTATTTTTCGCTGTTGATACTTGATAGCCTGTTACCGTCTTTGTAGTAATCGTGCTGACTGTGCAGCAACTTTCTGGACATGTGCATGACCTTGCACTTATCGATGTTAAAGTTTAATTTCCATTGCTCAGACCATTTACTAAGTGTATTAAGATAACATTGTAGGATGTCAGTGTCTTCGTCAGTGGCAATACGGCGATATAAAACGCAATCGTCTGCATATAAACGAATTGTTGACCGGATATTGTGAGAAATATCGTTTGTGAAGCACAGGAATAAAATTGGCCCCAGTATGGTACCCTGTGGTACGCCAGATTTGACTTTGGACCATGACGAAAACTTACCACCGATAGACACCCTTTGTTCTCTCTCATTTAGGAAATTCATAATCCACTTAATATTCGTATCACCTACACCATACATGATAAGTTTCTCACGAAGGAGTCCGCGATGAACTCTGTCAGAAGGTTTAGCAAAGTCTAAAATATATAATATCAACACTAAAACCATCGTCCAAGTACCTGGGGTGGATTGCAATAAAGACAGTTAGGACGTCCTAACCCCTAGGACGTCCTAAGTCTGACATCACTAAGACATCATAGATTATTTTGCCTTGCAATAAACATTTATGTATCCTAACTTGTGTCCTAGGACACATACAATTTAAGACACCTAATATGTGTCCTAAGTTATGTCTTTGGAAAAATTTCCTGCTAAATTTAGACAAAAGGAGCATTGTGACTAGGATCAAAAGTTTATTTTTTGATAGTTTATCTTTCTTAAACTCAGTTTCCACTGAAAGGAAATTACGATTCAAGCTGGACCTATGTTAATTCTGAAAGTTTTCACGATGTTTTTCACGCCACTGTCACGCGTACGTATGGCAGCAACAACCGGCAAGTAATGTAGTGCACATGCGCGATGGTATGCAAACGCACGAATGCGATTGAAACGCCGCTCACAACAGTAAAGACATACAAGCTTTTATGTCTTAGCTAAGACGTACTAACTTTTGGATATTGCAAGGCATTTTTCAATGTGTCGTAGCTAAGATGTCAGGGAGCGCGTGTGGTCTAGTGGGTATGAAGCGGGACTCCCAATCAGAGGTTGGGGGTTCAAGCCCCACTTCGACCAACGTGTCTGTGTCCCTGGGCAAGGCACTTAATCCCAGTTGCCTCGTCAACCCAAGCGATATATGGGAAGCTGTTAAGGGGAATGCCACAATCTAACTGCTGATAGGGATGTGCGCCTGACCAGCAGCCACCTAGTTGAAGCGAAATGGTTCTGGTGATTCCCTGATGGCAGCGGTAATAATGGTAACAGCGCCTTGAGCACCCTGCAGGGTGGATATGTGCGCTATACAAATCTGATCATTATTATTATTATTATTATTATAAACTCAGTTAGGACACATGATGTGTCTCAGACTAAAGACGGTTATATTGCAATCCACCCCAGCTCCAGTCGTGTATTGCATCAATTAATTGTATGTCGCAAGAATGCTGAGCTCTGAACATATGTTGATTTTCATCGAGGATATTGTTAATCTGCAAGTGTTTAATAAGTATATTGCAATAAATTTTCCCTTTTTGAACAAAGGGAGCACGTGTGCACATCGCCAGTCTGCGGGAACATTTCTAGGGAGTCGTTAAAGAGCTTAGTGAGAAAGGGTGCAATGTATTCTGCTCCTTCTTTTAGAATTCTAGGAGAGGACCCTGAGCTTTGTTAGCGTCAATTTCTTTGAGAAGTTTGCAGACTTCATATGTCGTGCACCTGATATCACTCATATTATCAACACTGGGTATGGGGTCAGGATTTCGTTCTTTCGACTCGGCGTAAGTATTAAACATGGAAACTGATTATTGAAAGCTTCGGCCATTATTTCCGAGTCGGTAACTTTATCGCCATTGATAGATAAGCAGTTAATTGACGAGTTATCTGTTTTACGTGTCTTAACATAGTTCCAGAAACCCTTAGGATTACTGTATAAGCAATAAGAACACCTCCACCGTGCCTGTTTCTGTCCTTTCTAAAAGCAAAGTAATTAGAAGGGAGAAATTCAGTGGAGTTGATATCATTGCATAAATGAGGTAATGCAAATAACATCAGGATCCTCAAATTCAATTATTGTCTGCAAACAAATTATTTTGTTTAAAACACTACGTGCATTCAAAGAAACGCATTTAAGCTGCTTTGAGTTTATATGGCGGTTTACACGGTATTTGTCACATGGTTGACAAAGTTGAGGTACGGACCCAGTCCGGATCGCATGACCGGTACGATCGGTGGTATTCTTTCTCCATATTGGGCCGGGTGGGCGGCGCCTCTGAAAACCCGGTTGTTGTTTGGGCTGCCGAGGTTGCGGTGACTTGAGAACATCGGCGTACGTACGATGGTTTGTGACTTGGGGGTTGTGATGGACCGGTGGATGCGATGTCAGAGTCGTCAAGTATTTGATCAGGTTACCTGCTAATGTTGCAGTTCCGCGGTTATTTAAGTGGATACCGTCATTAGCTAGGTGTGAGTCTCTGATGTTATAATTTAATATAAACCCCCAGCCACGATACAGTTTCCCGTAGATTATTGTTAATTGTTTGGATTATATTCCTTTGAGCTATAGTCTCATTTCCCAGGTGAATGATTGAGGAAAAGGACACGGAAGAGGAGGAGGTTTCAGTTATTTTATCGGCCGCTTGTACCAGCTTGCTAACGACTGTGACGGGGGTCATATCTCAAGTTATTCGTCCCGACGTGAAGAATGACAAACGATTGGGCCGGGTGGGCGGCGCCTCTGAAAACCGGGTTGTTGTTTGGGCTAGTCACCTTTGGTAAGACGTCGCCCACTTTTAAACCAGGATAGGAAACGCTCGTGACCTTATGAGACTTGCTGAGGCGATGACCTTTAATGTTCTTAGTTATCGAGTCGCCGACGAGTAGTACGTCTGTTTGTTGCGTAAACTGATGCTTTTGATTTTCACGATAGTCATGAATTTGCTGGGCGAAGGTTGGGGGATTGTCGTTGTCATGCATGTTATTGATAACATTAAAATAGTGATCAATAATTTCCTCGGCCGAAGGGTCGTTTGTTGTATCGTCAAGGACAGAAAACATGTTGGAGATAGATATAGGGGAAGACGATCGATCACAAATCAGATTACCTGGCTCGCGTTCAGACGGTGCTAGTGTGGTGGGCTTTACTTTCCATTGTTCAGCTTGAACGCCGTCATTGTGGTTACCGGATGGCCATTGTTCCCAGAGCTCTCATCTGTGTCAGTAGACAATAGAGGGGTCGTCCTAACAATAAGCGCATTCGTCTTCGTTAAAGTAGCAATGTCTTCCCGTAAGATAGCAATGGCAACTGAAGTGACTCAACTTGGGATTGTAGACTACTGTTTTCAGTGGGGGTTTGCTTGCTGGCATCCCGACTTAAATTAAATTAATTGTTTAGTGACATGATTAGCTCTTTTAGCTCATATAACGATTTCTTGATCTCAACATTTCTGTAGTAGGTTCATGGGCTTCAGGTATATGTTTCGCCGCAATATATTCTGGGTCCTCGCCGTTCTCGGCCATTGCTTTAGACAATCTTTCCTGTAGTTCAGTTTTAGTTTCTTGTTGGTCTAGCTGTCTCATTCGTAGTTCGTCTCTCAGTTCTTTGACAAGAAGTGCTGACAGTTATTTCCTGGGGGTTCTTCCATAGTTAAGAACGTTGTACTCGGTAAGGCTCGGTTTGCACTTCGAACGTTAGCTCATGGATTTTTATGGTTTTCTGAAGTATTACTGCATCTATGTGGCGTTAAAAAAAAATTCGCCATATTGTCCGCGCGAAGTCAGGCTTGTTAAAACCACGTGTATTATTCCTCGCTCGAAGACAAAATCAGACGGTAAGACAAAATCACAGCCTTAGACAAGGCTACATCAAAACAAGCCTGAGAGTATGATACATTGTACCACTCTCCGCCCACCAAATCGATAATTTCCAGTAGCGAGCAAAAGGATCACAGGCCGTTGTGGTACAGTAATTAAATTGTGAAGTTGGCTGGAAACGATTTGCAATTCTCTAGTCTTGGTGGTTTCAGGGCAACAGGAAATTGAACACACTGTAAACACAAGTTAGTCATTGGTGCTCATAAATTAGTCAAAATGACTAATTTAGATTAGTCAGGTCTCTATGACTAATAAAATCGATGCAGGACTAATGATTAGTCAGCAGTGACTAATGTACCTTAGTCATTTCTGATGATTGTGACCAATAAAAGTAAGTCATTCATTTTGAGCTAAACGTTATTTTTTTAAGTTCATCTTTACTTTAGAATATTCTTTTCTTGAGTTTTGTTATCAAACTAATCACACTTATGATCTTTCTCAGTACAAATAAAAATGCAGCATTTTCAATGCAAAAATTTTGAAAATAAAATGCTTATGATACTTTAAAGTGTTTTTTTAATTAATACCGGTGGTAATAGAGTGTTTACACAAGTTTGACATCAAAATCAGTAATTTAACAACTTGAAATTGATAGGTTTTGGATTTTGCAATGACTAAATGCGATTAGTCCTCTGACTAACGAAACACCGCTACCGTATACTGAATTTCTATTGGATAAGCGCAACTGGTAGTTTGCGTTTCGTGTTTGCAACGAGTGGGAACCACCGAAGTGAAAAACCGCGCTTTTTAAGGTTCGCGGCCGCCATTTTGCATTGCATTGTTAACGTGCGTTGATGATGAACGTAAATAGTACATGTGTGGGTGCGTGCATGTGTGTTGCTGTAAATCTACCTTCACGAATCGTACTGTAATCCGCTTTTGAACGTCCCCATCCTGAACATGTCAACAACTGCAAGGTAAGAGAATTGTCCTGTATTCCGTTTATCTGCATAGTAAATTTCTGAACATTTAAGATGTTTGAGGATTGATTAAAACAGTGTAAGCTTGGCTTTTGGACGGGGACATGTAGCCTAGGTTGTTTTGAGCAAATAAACGGAATACAGGGGTTTACAGTCAAGTCGACCGTTTGCCAACTCGACTCCTACCAACTCGACCGTCGTACCAACTCGACCGTCGTACCAACTCGACCGTCGTACCAACTCGACCGTTGACCAACTCGACTTCACGGTCGAGTCAACTCGACCGTTGACCAACTTGACCGTTGGCCAACTCGACCGTTTGTTATGAACATAACAAAAATTGGCACGTTTGACCTATTTCCCTCATAACCGGCACATGTTTGACTTTGAAATAGAACGAGAAAATGAATTCAACTGTGGTAATAATTTAATGATGTTAAAATAAATTAAGAAGTAACATTGATAAAAACGGCTATCTACTACAAGATGTACTAGTTTAGTGGGACACAACGGACGAGTTGACTTCTGCAGTTAAACGTACAACGGTCGAGTTGGTAGGAGTCGAGTTGGTACGACGGTCGAGTTGACTCCTTCGGTCGAGCGCGCGACGGTCGAGTTGGTACAACGGTCGAGTTGGTACGACGGTCGAGTTGGTAGGAGTCGAGTTGGCAAACGGTCGACTTGACCTGCACCCGGCCTACCAGTATTTGGTCGATTTTTGGCGGCACAGACGGGTGCAGGTCAACTCGACCGTTGTCACTGGTTGTCCAACTCGAGGGTTGTCCAACTCGACCGTCGTGCGTTCTTAAACTGCTTTCAAACTCGTTTTGCTCAAGTCAATTTGTTTGCAAAGTGGCAAAATCTTTTCGCAGGCTGAAACGGGAAACTTAAATCATGGAGAAAGAACTTTCTGCCAATTTGCGGTGCAAACATTTCGCTTACACGTGATTTATAAGTAGGGGTTTTTTTCTGACCGATAAATCATTGCTTGTCACAAAATTGCGCGTTACAACTTACAAGATCAAAACAAACAGTCGAGTTGGTACGAGTCGAGTTGGCAAACAGTCGAGTTGACTGTAATTGTAAGCCGCACAGACAGTGTAATTCATTTGTCATGTTTGTAGCCGTACAGACCAATTGTAATTGTGTAGAAAACAATATGATTTAATATGAGATATGGGATGAAACTTTTCAGTGAACTCTTTAACATACAGCCAGCTAATGTGAACGTGGACGTTTGACTTTGACAAGGAACCTCGACGAGACGTGGGGCTGTCGACATAACCGAGCTACACTAGTCACTCAGGATGAAGGGCATCGCCATCGGGGAGTAGGCCTAGCAATAACATCATTGTTCACCATCGGCATCGCTGAATTTGTTTTTCCGAGACAACATGGTAAGTTCTACTTGTGCACACCATTCTGGTTGTCTCCTATAGTGGTTTTAAACGTCCATGTTTAGAAAATAATTGAAAATGAATACTTAAAACACCTTTTCTCTCACGTGAATTTCCGACAAAGCTTTTTCTTGGGAGATTTTTCTCTAGTATGCTGAACGGTGAGGGCACTATACGTCACAGCATAGAGCAAGCAAGCAAGATAGCGCAACTTCAATCAAGCGACTATACCCCGGTAGTCGACTAGAGTCCTTTGAATAATGGATAATTTCTGTACAGTCGGTTGAAGTTCTGTTACAGTTCTTGGTTGAAGTTGTGCTAGCTTACCAGCTGTGATGTACATTGATTGTATAGCGCCCTCATCGTTCAGCATACATACAAAAAATCTGCGGAGAAAAAACTTCATCGAAAATTCACCCAAGATAAAATCTTTGCTTCAAAAATGTTGTAAGTAGGCCCTATTAATTTAATTATTTTCCAGTCATGGGCATCTAAAACCACTAGAGGACACAACCAGCTGGTAATTATTGTTATTCAAATTTTGAGGCAAAATGACAACCAGCCACTACATGAAATGGGGTCATTCCGTGTCAATTCAACACGCTTTTGGACCTGACCATCAAGGATTAAAATGAAATTTGGTGTGCTGATTGGACTCCTGGAGAAACCCCGAAAACTAAAATTGTCATTCGGTCAATAAATTGTTTTGATACGGGTTAACGAACTTTTGACTAATTAGCATGACCTGCTATGTTCGTACAGTTATATCTCTAAAAGCAATGGACCGGTATAAACTTTACATCATTTTAAAGCTCTTGAAATAGCCTTCATTTCATCTCGTATCTCGTACCACAAAACAAATATGTAAGATTATAACCTTTGACCTTGATTTGCAAAAATGCCTAATGTTTTTTTATTTGTTAGCTTAAGATGTAAGGAACATTTCCAGAAAGGTTTGGGATGGGCACTCTTACAGTTTGAGCTATGATAATTTTAACATTGGCTAACATGTAAATACCATGTACAGCACATGTACATATAGTACACAGTTACAGATACATGTTATTTATGAAATGAAGGCTAAAATTAAGGCTATTTCAAGAGCTTTAAAATGATGTATAAAGTTTATATCTATAGGTCCATTGCTTTTAAAGATACAACTGCCCAAACATAGCAGGTCATGCTAATTAGTCTAACGTTTGTTGACCCGTATCACACAAATTAAAGGCACAAGCTCGTCAGCAGTGCGCGCGAGCCAAATTCGTGCCACGAAATACGCAGCTCCACAGCAAAGGCATGGAGCTGCGTATTTCGTGGCACGAATTTGGCACGCGCGCATTGCCGACGATCCTGCGTCTTTAATTGACCGAATTACATTCAATTTTAGTTCTCGGGGGTTTCTGAAGGAGTCCAATCAGCACACAAAATTTCATTTCAATCCGTGATGGTCAGGTCCAAAAGCGTGTTGAATTGACACGGAATGACCCAATCATTCTGGCTTTTAGTTTTAAAACGTGCTTGATGTTACATCCTGTATAATTAACAGAACATGTACACCAGCCTTGGAAATGGAAAAGAGACAACTCGTACCTCTGTCACCTCGTACTTTGGGCATTTAGTTAAGACAACTCGTACCGTACAGTTGATACAGTTTTTATCATAAGCATGAATGAGACTTCCCACAAGAAAACTTGCATTGAATTTTTGCTCACGGTACATTGAGAGTAGGACTTGACATTCTAGTTGAGCGTACGAGTTGACCAAGGTGCGAGTTGTCCTGCTTCCCCTGGAAATTAATCAAATTATTTACTACATGTATGTTTTTTTTCTCTCTCTTCGTTGGTGCATGCACAGGAAGATGGCACACCTCGCATCAGGGTGGACGGTCCGATGATGCATTCCTTCCGGCGTGGACAGAATTCCGCATCGTACTTAATGCCACTGAGGTTGCCTACTGAATCAGTCTTAATCCTGCAGTGATTGTATACCTTTCAACCTTTCGTTTAAATTAGGGAAAAGCACTGGCATTGTTACAGAAAATTACAGGACACTAAAGTGAACTGGAAATTGTCAAGAAGGTCAGTTTAATATTTGCATGAATTGCATTGCCTCTTAATTGTGTAACCTTAAAATTATTTCTCTTTGGAGAAATTAAGAATTTTAATTTTTAACCAGCAAGCTGCCGCAAAACCTGTACATGTACCACCCAATTAAACACCCAAAAAGAAAATCGCTATTCGTTATAATTTTTAACATTATTCTTGGATTCATTATAAAAAAATTATTTATTGGATAGTGTCCATGCAGGTCAGTATTTTTTCACTGAAAAAAAAAAACAGTCGGTATTTTGAGTAATCAAAACTTACCAATGGCCCCATTTTACGCCAATTTTTTTGGACAATCAACTCGCTATTATTTCGGCCTTAAATTGTTAAAAATAACCGTTGAATAATTATAGACTTGTCAACTGGGTTTTGTTTACAATAAGAATGACACAAAAGGCTTGTTATACCAGGGTTGAATTGTGCATATGTATATCATTATTCAGTAAATATGTTCTGTTTGAAAGTCAGTGTGTGCACAATGGAAAATAAAACTTGAAAATGTCCGCAAAATTGTGTTGTTTTATGTTTTTTTACAGAGAAAACGCCTTAGTCTTGTGACTAATGTGATTAGTCATCATTTTGGATGACTAACCGCAAAAGTCACATGACTAACAGTTAGTCATTTCAGACATAGTTGGATTTGGTCAGATGACTAACAAATATTAGTCAAAACTGACCAATATTTGACTAACTTTTGACTATTTAATGTTAGTCATTGGCTTACCTGACTAATTTTAATTAGTCATTCCAGACATCATGCTGGACTAATTTTTATTAGTCAAAATGACTAACTTATGTTTACAGTGGTGCGTATGGAAACAATCGAGCCCAATTGGTCGACCATTACGAAATATAGCACTGACGTCTATCGACAAATTTGCTCGGAATCTATTGGATGAGAATACTCGGTGCAGCGTAATACGGCTCCAGTCGCTGTCGTACACTTGCACACCCAAACACTTTAGAATTTGGCCGTTCAGAGCTCTGGTGAACTGTATCTGGTGCAAGTCAAGAAACTCAAAATAGCAGCAAGAAGCTGTAGCAGCTTGAATTATCTGATATCATTCCGTCGTGCAGGGGATCTCGCTACACGTCTTCTTTTTCTGGAAAGAGCTGGAAAAGAGAGAAACATTCGTTTTGAATAATATATGTAGAGACTTCCGAGCAAAATGAACAAACATCCTACAACTACGTTCTTGAGTGAAGCAATTCCATTAGTTGTTGCCTGAGACATGAAGGGTTCGACGATGGCTCGTTATGTGTTTCTCGTTGCAAGCTTTTGGTTTGTTACTGCTCTAGCCGCTATCTGTTCGCCAGACTGGCAGCAGTACGGCGAGTCCTGCTTCTACACGATAAAGGAACTGATGAACTGGCATGACGCTAATCGAACCTGTTTCGAAAAGGGAGCCACCCTGGCCCTCCCTGTCTCGTCTGAAGAGCAAGATTTCATTTGGCAGATGTTTCTTCAGATACCGCCAACCGCAGGTCTCTGGATTGACTGCAATGATATAGAAATCGAGGGAAAGTGGCAGCCATGTCCTTTAAAGGGTGAATCAAATGCCTACGAAAACTGGCAGAGCGGTCAACCAGAAAGTCCATACGATAATACTGACTGCGCAATGGCTCGGAGAGATTGGAACGGGAAATGGGATGATGGTCGGTGCCACTTCGAGAGACACGCAATCTGTAAATTCCCGATTAGCGCCACAGCCAGCCCCGCATACTGCCTTCAAATCAGTTCAGATGGTCGCGTCGCCTCCCGGTGCCAATTCTCCGGTCAAGCCACCAAGGAGCTACCAGGTACAACGGTGGTGTGGTGCGGGAAAGGCTGCCGATCCGAGCCCCGATGTCGCTCCTTCAGTTTGATAGAGCAGGATGGAGGAGAGATTATTTGTCGGCTAAATGACGTCACTCGTCAGGACATGGCAGATGTGGACATATTAAGTATGCGTCGAGATTGCCTCTTTCTCCGATCTGTATTGATGGCTAACTAGAAATCGCGAAAGATCGATTCGTCAAAGCAATATCATGTAAATGTCATGTTTGTGTACGAATACGATGAACTTTTAGCAGCGGTACTAAACAAACATTATTCAAGACATTTACTTGTTTACTGTTATACGCTGCTGTTTATTATCACGACCCTGGAAATAAAGCAAAAGCGAGACTTTGACAAATTCGTCACGTTCGACGCAGCAAACCACCCGTAAGAGTTTGAAATTGTGATACCCAGCGCCCGTCTTTGCCGAGCCAATCAATAATTTCCAATACCTAGCAAACCGCGTCGTTTTGGCGGAGTTATTGAATTGTGAAGTTGGCTGGAAACTGTACAATTCTCCGTTTTGGCATTTTCAAGAGGAAATTAAACACGCACGAAGAGTCGATATATACAAAGAAATTCAATTATTGGGGCGACGTTTTGGAAACATATCGACATCCATCTGGCAGATCTGCTTGGAAACGTGAAGACATTTCAATGGCTAGTCATAGTCGGTGCATAGAATACGCCTCTTACTGTTGTACAGTTCCTTGATGCACCATGCCTTTGGTCGTTCGGAGCTCTAGTTCGCTTCAAAGATCATCTGATGGACGCTGACAAACGTTTAAAAAAATATCATCTATACCTTACAGCAGCTTGACTTCCTCCATCCGAACAACGATTTTCCTACACGTCATTTTATAGGAACAACAGTTAGAAGAGAGAAAATAAAAGGAACGAACAGACCACGTCTTTCTTGAGGGAAGGCATTAAGTAACTCCATTAGTTGTTGTCTGAGCTTTCAGCACATGGACGTGTGTTCTGGCTGTCAACTTGAAAGTTCAACAATGCCTCGTAGTCTGTTGCTCATTGCAAGCTTTTTGTTTGTTACTGCTCTGGCCGCTATCTGCCCGTCAGACTGGCAGCGGTACGGCGAGTCCTGTTACTACACATTGAAGCAATGATGAATTGGCATGACGCTCATCGAGCCTGTTTTGAAATGGGAGCTGCCCTGGCCCTCCCTGTCTCATCTGAAGAGCAAGATTTCATCTGGCAGACGTTTCTTCAGATACCGCCAACCGCAGGTCTCTGGATTGACTGCAATGATATAGAAGTCGAGGGGAAGTGGCAACCATGCCCACTGAAGAATGATGGAAATACTTACGAGAACTGGGAGAGCCGTGAACCAGATAGTAAATATGATAATGCTGACTGCGCATTGGTTCATATAGGTTGGAACGGGAAATGGAACGATGGACGATGTCATCTTAACAGACACGCCATCTGTAAGTTGCCGGTCAGCGCCACAGCCAACCCTGTACACTGCCTCCAGATCAGTTCAGATGGTCGTGTCGCCTCCCAGTGCCCAGTCTCCGATGACGTACCAGGTACAAGCGTGACGTGGTGCGGGAAAGGGTGCCGATCCCAGCCCAGATGTCGCTCCTTCACTTTGATGGGGCAGAAAGGAGGAGAGAGTATTTGTCGGCTGAACAACGTCACTCGTCAGGACATAGCAAAAGTGGATGTGTCCAGGATGCGTCGAGATTGCCTCTTTCTCCGATCTGTATTAGTGGCTAACTAGAAATCACGTAAGATCGCTTCGTAAAAGTAATATAAATTAAATGTTCCGTAGAATGTGAAAATGTGTCTGTGTGCAAAGTGATAAATCTGCAAAATTTTTACTTTCTTAGCGACTGTACAACAAAACTTGAAGGCTTAAGACAACATACTACAGTGGATTTAAGATGGTGCCTTGAGGATCTGAATAAACTGTAGAACTGAGACCAACATTGCATAGTTAAAACGAGGGAAGCTAGTGACTCAGGACTAGTGACTCACTGTAGCTTGTGGATTTCAGCTCGGGGTCTGGCTTGCTCACAATCAAGGGATATTGAGACGATAAAGTGTAAAACGGTACGGAGCACATACATCAGGCATGGGATACTAAATAATTGTGACAGGTGTTGCTACTGGCAAAGCAAGAATATCTTTTTTGCTCTTTTCACGGAATCGCCAAGTTGGCTGAACAGCGAGGCTGAACATGCAGTAACAATGACTTCAATCGTTATATCGGTTGTTGTGGCGTTACACCACGTTTGCACCTATAGAACCTCTTTTAATGACCCATGGGCGATAGTAACTATGTTGAGTACATGTATTTCGAAGTATTTATAATGTTAGTGTAAATTTTATTTTTAAAAATTTGCATAGCACTAAATTTGTAAATACACACCTGCATTGACTAGTAAAACCGCTAAAATGCTTTTCAGTTAGTTTGTAATTAGACGCCAAGCGAAATAAGTTGACATGCAGAAAAGGCAAATTTGGCCAAGAAAACAAAATACTTTAAAGATATACAGTCCGTGCATTTTGGGTGCGGCACCTCAAAAAATAAAAAGTTTTTGAATTGATAATTTAAAGTTATTCGCTTTTCAATGAGACAATAATTCAGTCCGCCAATAATTCAAGGCGTAGACTTGCCAAAGTCTGACCAGCGCACTTTGCGCCCTCCAGACCGGTGGCCTGTCTAGTCTGTGTCGATGTCTAAAATAAAAAGTATGATTGTTTTCGTTTAAAAAAAGGAAATTCCCTAAAACTTTGTTCGGAGAAAAAAAAAAATAAAATTGCTCAGAACCATGGACTGTATATCTTTAAAATACCCTCGTACACAAATTAATAAATATATATTTAAACAATAAAAACATGTATACCATTAGCAATAATAATTGAAAACCCGATTGTAGGCATGGAGACTAAAGTAGCTGGGGAAACTTTACAAAATGTTTGAATAAACCGTAATTAGCCTAGAGATTGGAAAATGTTAATTAAAAAAAAACAAAAAAAATAAAGAATATTTTAATCTACTATTAAAAAACTATATAGAAATGTTATTTCTGTTTAAGACATGAGATTGTCAATCTTGACTTTAAGGATCATTAAAGGATCATAGACAAAAATGTTTGCGTTTATATTATACCCCACCCCCCTCCCCCACCCCATTATGTAAATGTCATGTTTGTGTACGCATTCGATGAACTTTTAGCAACATTGTTGTTGGTTTGTACATTAGCGTTAAAACTTGAATGTTGATCTACTACATGTAGCAGCATTGCCACAAGGAAAATGTGGTTTCAGGACTTGAAATTTGAAAAATTTAAGAAACTACCATTGTAGTGAAAATAAGGGACGGTAATGGGTGTAGCGACTAGGAATTGTGAAAGTTACCGCGGTTTCTGAAATGTATAGAAAACAATGCTGCTCTGGAATTGCCTTGATTTTAGTGAAGATCACGGTGCCCACTCTATACAGACACTACACAAAAGAGTCAGTGGCCACGGTCAATATATCGTGAGACAAGTGTGTCATTGGAAACTGGAGCAAAGTGAACTGACGATTTGTCACCAGAGGGACATTTCTTGCAAATGTGATTTTGAGAAGTGTTAAATCAGTTTGCACGGCACCAGTAACTTTAGTCAGGGTTAAGCCATGCACGAATTACCATACAAGCGGACTGGCACACTCATTACTAGGAGTCACTAGCCTAATGCTTGCCACGTCTGTGTTGAGTCAACAACAATATCCGATCGTATGGAGGAGCTCGTCTTAATTACTATCATAGTTGACAGTAATTATTGACAAAAAAACTGAACCAAGTAAACGACAGAGGCTGTCAAGAGTAGACCAGCCTGCTGGTGAAATTAAACAATACTTGACGGCTTTTTAGAGAGATGTCACTGTCAGAACTACCGATAAGTTGTCTAACTTGAGACCCGACTTTCCAGCAGTAGTTATTGCTTTCGTCACTGGTGTGTTTTGACTGCGGCGACTTCCAAGCGGTATACGTCATTCTTAATTTTGGTGGTTGTCACTCAAAAATGGCCGGCAAGGAAAAACGGCTGCGCTGGATAATTAAGCATAGGATACACTGAGGCAGGCCTGCAGTAATATTTAATCGATTGTAGTCGTTATAAGATTAGCGCCGAGCCCATAATATTCAGATGCAAGGTTTCAGTGTAGCTGACGTTACCACACGTCGTGCAGTGGAAAGGATAGTTGTCATTTGGCTGCTTGTAAACTACTTTGTAACCAAGGGCGTCATCAGGATAAGAGTGTTACAATTTGCGTCACTCGCTGCTCAGCAATTCGATAATTTCCAGTATACAACAATAAGATCGGGCTCGTTTTTGTGTAGTTATTAAACTGAGAAGTATTCCGCCTTGGCAGATTAAGACACCAGAAAATTGAACACGTATGAAAACGACGAGCACGGAGATTAGCGGGACAACCTTGAAGACAATTTGTGCTCACGCTTATTTACAACACTTGCTTAAAAAACGTAGACGACACTTCATTGGATAGCAATACCCGCCGCAGGGTACGTGCCACGCCTAGTCTCTCGAATCACTGTGCCTGCAAGTCATTCAGAGCTCCAGTTTGCTTCAAAGATCGTCTGATGCAAGTCAAACAAACACATAATAGTGACAGGAAGAAGTTACGGGGAAAATATACTCTGATATCATTTCACACATTGCAGGAGATATTGTTATGCGGGAAAACGGCTGGAAAAAAGAAAGGTTTGTTTTGAATGACATACTGTATTTGATTGTGGAGTAAACATTAAAGGAACAAACAGCCTACATCTTTCTTCTTGAGTGAAGGTATTAAGTCAAACCATTTTTAGTTGTTGCCTGAGTATTCGGAACGTGGACGTGTGTTCTAGTTGTCAACTTACAGGTTAAACAATGGCTCGTTACCCGTTCTTTATTGCAATCTTTTGGTTTGTTACTACTCTTGCCGCGATCTGCCCCTCAGACTGGCAGCAGTACGGCGAGTCCTGCTACTACACAATAAAGGAACTGATGAACTGGCGTGAGGCTAATCAATCCTGTTTTGAAAAGGGAGCAACCCTGGCCCTCCCCGTCTCATCTGGAGAGCAAGATTTCATCTGGAAGATGTTTCTTCAGATTCCTCTAACTAAAAGTATCTGGATTGGCTGCAATGATATAGAAATCGAGGGGAAGTGGCAGCCATGTCACTTGAAGAATGAGACAAATGCCTACGAGAATTGGGAGAGCGGTCAACCAGACAACTACAATGGAGCTGACTGCGCAGTAGCTCGTGTAGATTGGAACGGGAAATGGAATGATATACAGTGTAGCGAAAAGAGACATGCCATCTGCAAATTACCAATCAGCGCCACAGCCAACCCTGCACACTGCGTTCAGATCAGTTCAGATGGTCGCGTCGCCTCCCGGTGCCCAGTCTCCAGTCACATCACTAAGGAGCTACAAGGTACAGTGGTGGCGTGGTGCGGGAAAGGCTGCCGATCCGAGCCCCGATGTCGCTCCTTCAGTTTGATGAAGCAGGATGGAGGAGATATTATTTGCCGGCTGAACAACGTCATTCGTCAGGACATAGCCGATGTGGACATGTCCAGGATGCGTCGAGATTGCCTCTTTTTCCGATCTGTATTGATGGCTAACTAAAAATCACGTAAGATCGCTTCGTCGAAGTAGTATCAATTAAATGTACCGTAGAATGTGAAAGTGTGTCTGTGTGCGAAATGATAAATTTGCAATATTTAACTTTCTTAGTGACTGTACACGGAACTAAAAGACTTGAGACAACATACTACAGTAGATTAAAGATGGTGCCATAAGGATCTGAATAAACTGCAGAACTGAAACCAACAATGTATAGTTCAAACGAGGGAAGCCAATCTGACTCTCAGGACTAAACTGTAGCTTGTGGATTTGAGCTCGGGGTCTATTTGCTCGCAAACTAGGGAGTTTTCGGCGTGCACGGTTAAAGACGCAGGCTCGTCAATGCGCGCGCGAGGAACAAATTAGTACCACGAAATTCACCGCTCCGTGCCTTTCTATGGAGCTGTGAAGTTCGTGGAACGAATTTCTGCCTCGCGCGGGCCTGCGTTTTTAACAAATTTTATAGAGTGAGTTTCATCAGTTTTGTCGAAGAGGTTGAGATTTAAAAGCCACACCAAAAAAATTCGCCATTGTCAAGGAAACTGTTTATGTTTGAGGTCCCTTTGCACCTCTTGATGAATTGCGCAAAAACGGTCGAGATGGTTTGCATTAAAATTTGGAGTGATCATCCCTTTCGTCAGAAGCTTTCGGCTCGGCACACACATTCCACGTCTCCAGCGATGTATTGACATTGAACGAGGCCAAGTCAAAAGCATCCTCTTGCAACAGTGCCCCTTTAACGCACTCCCTAACTCCTGCGTACAGTGGCCCTGTTGAAACAGGCCCCATTTCGCGGTGGGACAAGCGACAGAAATCTTGTCGCCTCTGCTGGACCAATCAGGACGCGTGGGCAGTGCATTGCAGCATGATTGCAGGCATTCAAATGTAACGCGCGCAGATTGTAAACACCGTGCATGCATGTGATACATGTACTCGGTAATGCTGGCCGTTGTCCGCGTCGGCGATTGGCTGCTATTTAAAGCATACTGGGGAATCCGTTCCATTACATTCGTCAGCATGCATCCCTGTTATTAATTTGAAAAACTGCGGAGTAAATTAAGATCGTCGTTTGAAAGTTTGGTAGGAATGGGACAGTCGTAATGAACGGAACCCAATACAATTGCTGGAAAGTATATATAGGAATCGTTTCTTTTCGGCATAACATGACCGAATTGATTAAATTACATCAAATTGACTCGGGTGTGAGTTGGCTCAAGACAACAGCCGGCTCACTCCACAGATTTGCGTGTATTTCCTCAGGGTATTGTTACGTCGCTTTGCAGAGTGGAAATTCCCTGATATCTCAGGATGAGTCAAAAGTGGCGAATTTTTTAATTGATTTTTTTTTCGAATGGCTTTTAAATCTTACCCTCTTGGACAAAACTGATGAAACTCACTTAATAAATTTGTCAGGTCTCATTTACATTTTGGTTTAAATCCGTTGAAAAATGACAAGGTTATTCAAGATCCAAAGTACATGTTTTTTGACACGTAGCACGTGGATGCCAAAGAACTGTGACACGTATTTCTACTAACAAAGCCAGAGTATTATAAAGCCTTTGCACCGGCAGCCACGACAGGGGGCATGTTTTCATATTTAATTGATGTGACAATAGATACATAACGTGCCTACTCTTGCATGACACACAGTGACAATGTGACTGACTCCTGTCATGGCCGCCCGTGGAAAGGGTCTATTGATCGCTTTTTGCACGAATTCGACATGTTGGCTGAACAGCGAGGCTGGACATGCAGTAGCAATGACTCGAGTCTCTATGTACGTTGGTGTGATGTTGGCTTTTATGATATTTGCATATAGAGCCTCTTTTTTATGACCTATAGGCGAGAGTAGGTTGAATATTTAGAAATACATATGCAGCACGATGTGCGACGAGGATGCCCCCGATTTATTGTTCCCTATTGTTTCTCAAATATCTAAAGAATTTTAAAGCAATTCCTTTCAGATTTTAGGGGGTGTTGTGCGTTATTAAAAAGGAACAGTTTGTTGAAGTGGGGGAGGTGGGTGGGGGAGAGGGTGGGGTAGGAGGGGGAGAGGGTGGGGGAGAGGGTGGGGTAGGAGGAAGGGGGGGGGGGGGTGTTCCTTTGTCACACCGTGCTGGATATATACCGAAGCATTTAAAGTGTTCGTGTCAATTTTATTTGAAACAATTTGCATAGCATTAAATTTGTAAATACACGCTTGCATTGACAAAACCGCTAAAATGCCTTTCAGTTAGGCAGTAATCAGGCCCAAAGCGATAAGTTGACAGAAAAGGGCATAATATGGATAAGAACAAAATACTCGCGTACACCAGACACTTTATTATATACACATTTTAAATGCCAGTGGCAATACAAATTAAAATCCCGATTGTGTATGGGGTGCAGGTCAACTCGGTCCAAGTCAACTCAGTCATCCCGAGTCAACTCGGTCACAGGTCAACTCGGTCATAAACCAACTCGGTCCCAAACCAACTAGAAAGCTTATGGAGACTGAGATAACTGGGGGAACTTTTTTTTAAAAAATTGGAAAAAAACAATATGTAACGGGATTGAAAAAAAATGGATGGGAAAAATATCAAAGACTATATTTTAATCTTTTTTAAAATTCGTTTTTATGTAAAGTCTAAAGTTTTTCTTTCTTGCTGCCTGTATATTCTATATTGTGGTATTAAAAGATACTGACGTAAAATTAAAATTTTTGTTGTCTGGGAAAACACGCATGCAAAGTTTAATTTGTTGGGTTAAAACTTTCTCTTGCCGTATTTGTAATTCAGGCTGGCTGAACAACCTTACTTGTCGGGACATGCGGATTTACCTAGTGTGCCTAAAGTTGAGCTCTTGCGTATTCCTGGAATTTTCCTAAGCATAATGATTTGTGCCTCGACAGGTCACCGTCCGTCTTTTATTGGCACAGCAGTGAACAGCTTCATTATCCAATGTACTGATTCCTTTACATTTTATCTTACACACTGGTCTCCATATGCCTGAAGACTAATGACAGTGTAATTTCTTTACATGTGCAGTTTTCTACGAGATCTTCTGAAACCAGACAGGTCGTAGCTCCATGGGGAAACGTACATGTAAACAAACTGCAATATCATTAGTACTGCTCTTATTGTTCCGTGACCTCGTATTCCTTGTTGGTGGCATTAACCTGCTCATAATCTTGTTCACGTGACTCATTCTGAACACCCAGTGTTTGGCAATATGCATGGGGCGGGGCCAGTCCCGTGTAGCCTTCATTCTGCATCGGTTGAAGATCCATGTACGAGTCGGTTGTTGGTTGAGTGGTAGTTGAGTGTTGTTCATCAGGGCTTTCCTTCTTTAAGCAGGTCACTCTCTTGTAGGATTGATACACGATGACAACGATTAGAAGTGTTAGGACGCTCGATGCACCAGCAACACCCGCAACAAGAGCAGCAATAGGGAACTGACTGACTACCGGTCGGCTGGTCAGATCTAGAGTATTCTGTGGTATTTGTGTCGTATCTTCTCTGTCGTTGATGCTACTGGTTGACTCGAAAGATGTGTCCGATTTGGGAACATACCCCGGTGTCTGTGTTTCTGCATTAGTGGAGTATTCCGTGGTTGGTTTAAAAGTGATTTGTTGAGAAGATGGTAGGCTTGTAGGTTGTGTTGAGCGTGGCCCGGGGTTGGTGGATACAACCGTAATAGGACCGATTGTACACGAGCTTTCCCGGTTAGGAAATGCTGTGGAGGTGATTCTACATTCGACACTTTGACCGTTATGATTCGTGTTCACTCGTAGACCCAACGAACGGATTGATTCAGTTCTTGAACTGGACTCCGTCCACGGTTGACCATCGAAGGGTGAAATGTTTATCTGTACTGGCGGGTTCCCATACTCCGTAGAGCAGCTCATGTTCAGTAGGCCCCCCTCCAGCACATTAGGACCATCAGGGACACAGACGGGTACATGACCGCTGGGAAATAAAGAACCGACAGAAGCAAACTATAGCTAATGTCAAGAATCCGCTGGTGTCCAGTGCTGATTGTTTGACACGGCAATAGTAAATCCCAGTGTCCTGCTGAGAAGCAGTAAAAACCAGATTTTCCACCTTTACCGTCACAGAGGGCAAAAATCTTGTTACCGAAAACCTTTGGTCAAGTGCCATTCCATTCCTGGCTAGAATCTGAGAGTTGGTTTCAAATCTTGCCCATTCGATAACGTAACCATCATCCTGTGGGTTGGAGGCGATACATCGCAGTCGCACTGAGTCACCCTCTCGCGGATCTGTTCCCGTTGATGACATCAGGCTTAGGCTCACAGTCTGTTCGTTCACCCCGTCCATACAAACAGCACCAACGTAAAGCAGAACCCAGGGGCGGATCCAGGATTTTGAAAAGGGGGGAGCGTGAAATTTGTAAGCATGAAATGATGATGACAATCACAATGAAATAGCGAGCGCGTAGCGCGAAGCACTGACGGCTTCTAGATAGATTCTAGATGCTGTGGTGCGATCTGAGGCAATATTTAACCACTTTAAGCAGGAAAAGTGTGCACAAACATTTTTGTTTTGGTTTTTTTTGGAAAAGGGGGGCGGGGGGGGGGGGGAGGTGCGTGCGCCTCCTACGCCCCCCTGCATCCGCCCCTGGAACCGATAAACGCAGTCCATATGACGTAATCATGGTCTTACTATTCTTTATGACGATAAGACATTAAGCGTGAACGTCAATCAGTCTCCCAAGCATTTACCTCGAGAGGGACTCTTATAATGAGCATAACACGGACTATACAAAGCACACGCCTTTTCAGTTAAATTGCTAAGTAAATTGAATTGTCAGGTTACCGAATTCAGTGTCGAAAAGAAGTCCGTGTTTCGTACTGAATTGAACCAACAGTATAGTACACGTGAATAGAAAAACACTTTGGATAAAAGCCTGATCCCCACGGGCGAGCACTTTTTTGCAGAGTTGTGTAACTTGGCTGCTATTGAACTAATGCAGCCTAGAGCCGTAAAAACGACTTCCTCATAAATATTCGGTACAGCAGCTAATTCAGAACAACCGTTTGGCACAACTAATGCAACCATTTTACAAAATGTACGATGTTTACAATATTTCTTACTGTTGTTTTCACATGGAGTATTGTGTTCGAAGACAAGCTTTCCCGAATTTCCCATTCGACTGTACATAGTTTTGTAATAGTGACATGTGCCTCGGAAAATCACACGCCCGACTTTTATTGGCACAAATAATGTGCACTGTGACAGCTTCAACATCCATTATGTAGTGATTTGTACATATTTGATTATATACACTGATATATCCATATGCCTGAGTACTAATGAAGGTACTTTGTGTTTACATGTGCAGTTTTCTACGAGAGCCTCTGAAACCAGACAGGTTAAAAGCTCCTTCAGGAAACGTACATGTAAACAAAATGCAACATAATTAGAACTCGAAGCTTATTATTTCATGCCCTCATATTCTCTGTTGGTGCATCGCATTCATCAGCGTCGCAGAGCTGACATACTGACGAATACGCCAAAACTCGGTTTTGAGAAAAACGTGCTTGAAGTTGGACGGGTAATTTGGCGTTCTATTTTACTCGTAATAATTCGATAATAACCTTATAGAAGTACGTTTCTATTGAAGTGGGGGATATTTTATCTATAAAAGTCATGTTTATGACAAGGATGTTGGGAATTGCGTTGTAATTTGAGGTGAAAATTATTCGTCAGTTTGTCAAATTGCAAAAACCACCGTTGGTGATTTTTCGTCACCGTTTTGCATGCTATTCGTCAGTTTGTCAGATTACAAAACCGCGCTTGCGCTGCTCTGTGTGGTATTCGTCGGTGGGGTTTAATGCGCATTTGCTATAGACAGCCGAAGTGTGACGTGCGTGGCCACATTGGAACAGCACAGGGACACGGTAAAGTGATTTTTAGTGTAGAGCCATTGCCTAGGCAACTAACAAAAGATTACGTATTCACTTAATAAATTCATAATCCCAGTTTTGTTGGACCATTTTATTTCTCTTGAACAGTACTAAATCAATAGCATTTGTACCCATAAAAACCTACAACCATGTATAAAAGTTTGAAAGCTTATTATTTATTCAAGGAAATAACATCAACAATAACTAGAGGTATGACGTTTGTTGTTACAAACGCCAGGTGATCGGGCTAAATGAACATTTTGTGATGAATTTCAGACGTTGTTATCACCTATGGAATGGCAAAAATGGAAGTTCAGCAGCCGATTTCACGAAACTCTACGCAATTGCGCAAGTCCACTTACGCCATTACTTGCGCAATAGCTTATGGCGTAAGTGGACTTGCGCAATTGCGTAAAGTTTCGTGAAATCGGCTGCTGTATACACCAATCCGGTAACTAATATCTCCTCCCTGCATATCCGCCATAGCTGGGGGTTGATAGCTTGCACCGTTTTGAGATATGAATTGTTGAAATAATAACCTTTGAAATCTTGTAATGTGACACCTGTGACGACATCATGACGTCACAATTTTGTGCACAAATTGTTGAACAATATGTTGAACATCAAGTTCTGAAATGTGGCGAAGGAATCATACCAATATCTGTTGTAGTTTTCAAGATACAGCATTTTAAAACATCTCAGCTCCAAATTTGCGTAATTTGACGTACATTACGTAACCACCGTCCATGTAATGACGTCACCAATGGTATAGTCAAAAGGTCCACATGTGTGAAAACATTTCGTTCCGTAGAACTATGGTCAAATTCCCTACCACTTTGGCTCTATTTGCATTCAAAGTGCTAAACAAGTGTACATTTTCGAACCTCTTCCGGTTTGGACCGGAAGTAGGCGTCACACAGGGGTCATGACATCGTATGATTTGTTCAGTTCATTTAGACTTATCATGTTGTGAAAGAATTGTTCAAGTATCTATTACGGTTCTTGAGATATGAATTTTAAAAATAATAACTCTTGAATTTGTGTAATTTGACACCTGTGACGATATCATGACGTCACAATGTTGTGCACAAATTGTTCAACAATTTGATAAACATCAAGTTCTTAAATGTGGCGAAAGAATCATGCAAATATCTGCTGTAGTTCTCAAGATACAGCATTTTAAAACAATTCAGCTCCAAATTTGCGTATTTTGACGCCACATTACGTAACCACCGTCCATGTGATGACGTCACAAATGGTATAGTCAAAAAGTCTACATGTGTGGAAACATTTCGTTCCGTAGAAATATGGTCAAATTCACTACCACTTTGAATCTATTTGCATTCAAAACGCTTACAAAATGCACATTTTCGAACAACTTCCGGTTTGGACCGGAAGTAGGCGTCACACAGGGGTCATGACATCGTATGATTTGTTCAGTTCATTTAGACTTATCATGTTGTGAAAGAATTGTTCAAGTATCTATTACGGTTCTTGAGATATGAATTTTGGAAATAATAACCTTTGAATTTTTGTAATTTGACACCTGATGACGTCATGATTACGTCACACTTGATGCCATCATGATACTATACATTCTGGTGAAAGTCTGCCGTAGGGCCTATGTCTGTATCTAATTTACTAACGATTCAGCTTGGTTTGATAGGCATTGTTGCTGGTAAGTGTAAAAACTGAGATTCTCAGTTTCGTTGAACTTTGACCTCCAATTGACCCCAGAAGGAAGGGTCAGATGAAAATGCCCACACAAAGAAAATTGTAGCACAGAATGTCATCTGTAAACCTGCCAAATACGAAGATCCTGGGTCACGTGGTTTTCAAGACGGAAGCATTTTAAAATATGCATATTTTGTTTTTTTGGGGGGTGTAATTTGATACTTGATGACGTCACGATGACGTCACGCTTGATGCCATCATAATATTATACACGCTGGTGAAAGTCTGCCATAGGACCTATGCCTGTACTTAGTTACTTAAAGATTCAGCTTGGTTTGATGGGCATTGTTGCTCAATAAGTGCAAAAATTGCGATTTTCGTTTTCGTTGAACTTTGACCTCAGATTGACCCCAGAAGGAAGGGTCAGATGAAAATGCCCACACGAAGAAAATCGTAGGCCATGATCTTATCTATAAGCCTGCTAAATACGAAAATCATGGGTCACGTGGTTTTCCAGACGGAAGCATTTTAAAACATGCATATTTTAGTCATTTTTGGGTTGTAATTTGATACCCAATGACGTCACAATGACGTCACCCTTGTATGCACACCTTCACATTGGGGTTGATGTTCCTACAAAGTTTCAAGTTGATAGCTTGAACCGTTTTGAAGAAAAGCTCTGGAAACGTTTGAGTGGAAAAAGAAAAAAAAAAAAAAAAAAAAAAAAAAAAAGAAATCGTACGAGAGTAATAGGTGATCGGGCTGTTGGCCCGATCACCTAATTATGCAAAACTGTTTTGCAGTAAAACACAGCTGGAGTTTAAAATATTGACACACTGATTATTTCTTTCCTTCATTTTTTTTTGTTAAACAGTGAATTTCATTAACAACTTATTTTTTTAAAGTATGAAATTTGATATACAATTTTAAATGATTAAACTGGATTAATTAAATCAGTGCCAGACAAATAGACAAGACAACACAATTCTTAATCGGAATAAACAATTATTCACAAAAAAAATCTGACCCAAAACTCAATTTTTACCCAGCATCTTGCTAACCGTGCGTACTGCAACTAATAAATGATAGCTGGTACCTTGAATGAACTGTTTCAATGAATAGTGACCAGCGAAAATACATATTCGTCAGTTTGTCAAATTTTTCATGTACTAATCTTCAAGATTCGTCGCCGGCGGGGACTCTCAATCTCATAAAATATGAACAATTCCGGTTTTTTGCAAAAAGAATTTGAAAGGGCAACCTATCAGAGGCCCAAAAATGTCAATATCTGAAAATCGGAAAAATTGCTATTCGCCGGTATGTCAGCTCTGCGACTGCTCATAATCCTGTTCGGGAAGCTCATTCTGTGATTGGCAATATGTATGGGGTGGGGCGAGTCCCGTGTAGCCTTCGTTCTGCATAGGTTGAAGGTCCATGTACGAGTCGGTTGTTGGTTGAGTGGGAGTCTGTTGTTCAGGGCTTTCCTTCTTGAAGCAGGTCACTCTCTTGTAAGATTGATACACGATGACAGCGATTAGAAGTGTTAGGACGCTCGACGCACCGGCGACACCCGCAACAAGAGCAGATATAGGGAGCTGACTGGCTGCCGGCCGGCTGGTCAGATCTAGGGTATTATGTTGTATCTGTGTCGTATCTTCTCTGTCGCTGATACCACCGGTTGACTCAACATATGTGTCCGATTTGGGAACATGCTCCGGTGTCTGCGTGTCGGCATTAGTGGAAACAAAGGTGGTTGGTTTAAAGGTGTTTTGTTGAAAAGATGGTAGACTTGTAAGTTGTGTTGAGCGTGGCCCGGGGTTGGTGGGTACAACCGCAATAGGACCGATTGTACATGAGCTTTCTCTGTTAGGAAATGCTGTGGAGGTAATTCTACACTTGACACTCTGACCGTTATGATTCGAGTTCGCTCGAAGTCGTAATAAACGTAATGATTCAAATCTTGAACTGAAGTCCATCCACGGTTGACCGTCGATGGATGGAATGTTTATTTGTACTAGTGGGTTTCCATGCCCCGTAGTGCAGCTCATGTTCAGAAGGGCTCCCTCCATCACATTGGTAGGACCATTAGGGACGCATACAGGGTACATGGCCACTGGAAAATAAATAACTGAGATAAGCAAACTAGCTGTCGCGATTTCGTTATTGCCTAGTGCTGATACTTTGACACGGCAGTAGTACATCCCGCTGTCCAGATTTGAGGCAGTAAAGACAAGACTTTCCACCTTTAACGTCACATAAGACAGTACCGTTGTTGTTGAAAACCTTGTGTCGAGGCTCATTCCATTCCTGGCAAGTATCTGACGGTTGATTTCGAATCTTGCCCATTCGATAACGTTACCAGCCTGTATATTCGTGGCCCTACATTGCAGTCGCACTGTATCGCCCTCTCGCGGATCTGTTCCTGATGGTGACATCTTACTGAGGCTTATAGTCTGTCCGCTTACTCCTTCCATTTTAACAAGACCAAGGCAAAGAAGGATCCTCAGATACAATCCATAAGATTTATTCATGGTCGTAACAGTGTTTGGGACAACCAGACATTCAACTTGAGCCGAAAATGGTCTGTCAAAGCAGCTAGACTCGGATTTGTTTGCATTTCCTGATAAATTGCTTGGTAGGCAGCTTGAATGCAGAAAGAACGTGCATTGTGTTGTTGTGAATGGAATCAACGGTGCAATACTTCAGTATATAGAAAATGGGGAAACCATGATGTAACGCTCGCGCTTTTAATTCCACAGAGACTACATCCTAGAACTGGAAATAACTCTCCTCGTGAAAGTTTGTTCGCCCCTTTAGAATGTTTGACCTATAATGTCTACGTGGGTTTTGTTTGTTCACTATATTCTCCGCAGTTTGCTGTTATACATTTCCAGATCGCAAACTTTCGAGATAGTAAACTTGCTACGGTATGTTGAGGCAGGTTATAGGTGAGCTTAAAAAAGCCTCGATGTATGTTGAAGGCGATACACAGCAGTTGCACTGAGTCACCCTCTCTCCGACCTGTTCCTTTTGGGGATATTTGATTGAGGCTTGAAGTCTGTCCGCTCGCTCCGTCTATAAAAACAACACCAAAGCAAAGAACGACCCTTAAATACGATCCAAATGTTTTCATTATTTGTTTCGGTGACAACCAGACATTCAATTTAAAGGCAAGGCTCGTCAGCAATGCGCGCGCGCTTTAATCGTGTCAGCTCCATGCCTTTGCTATGGAGCTGCGTATTTCGTGGCACGAATTTTGCGCGCGCGCATTGCTGACGAGCCTGTGCCTTTAAAACAGTTTCTCGGTGCAGTTTATAGGTGGACTTTTGTGGGCATAACATACACCGACCACACACGGCTAGTCAAAATAGTTACTTCTGCACAGTTTGCTATAATTATACTTTTTCGTTTTGAGAGCTATGCTATTGTGAAAGATGTACCCAGCGGAATGAAGAAAACGCGATTTGTCTTATTAGTTAGTGAAGCTTTATGATACACGTAAAATTCTGTGTACATGTATATCGTATCCCGATCATAAGGCCCTTAAGTTTAGTTGTTTTATTTTCCATGGTAGTTTGCAGGGTTGTAGTCGAGTCCATCACAAGTCTATCACAAGTCCAGAGTCGATACAATCACAAGTCCGTGAAAAGAACACGCACAAAAGAATGCCTTTGTTGGAGTTAATTTGAATAGCTTGTGACTTGAATTAAGACCCAGGGACTTGTGGTGGTCTTGTGAAGGCTTATGATGACTTGTGATGGACTCGACTACTATACCATAGTTGCCCAGAAATTAGTAATATTTATAATTTCAGTGATTTCCATGCCCGTACTTTGCCCAAAGACATAATAACTTATAAAGGGTAACGAAGACCGAAAAAGATTTTTATAATTTTTGCCACTTTTTGCAAGCAGGATTTACATGTTCTGCGTAAACTGTTGTATTAAGGATTCAGTATGAATAATCAATTAATATTTTTTAAGTTCAATAATACCATTAAATGGTATTTTGTCGTAAAACATTTTGAGTACATTATTTTAATAAAGAGTCCAAAATAAAATATTGAACTCAATATCATTTTGGCAAAAGCCGTGACTGAATTTTCAACATCACTTATGTGTTTACACTGTAAACTTTCCCGGGTCAGTTTGACCTGATCTTCTTTCTTTAAGCTTTTTGTGGTCAAAACGACTATTTAATGCCCAGGGAAAAGTTACATTAACCTTTACACAGGAAAGAGGGTTGACTCAATGACCCTGGAATTGTCGAGATGCAAGGTCAGCTACACATATAATTGGCAGCATCTAAAGCCAGAGTTGATTTTTTTAATAACCAAACCATAGATACACGAAATGATTAATAACATTTCTGATTATCATTTCCATTATGTTAGTAGGCTACATAAACTAAATTATTAGAAATGGAAAAAAAATTATTGCAGAGGGATCACAATGAATTATGAGCTCTGCTTACCACCAATGGTTTATTTTATCCAGCAAAGTAATCATTGGTGGCGATGTATCTCAAGCTAAATGCTGAAAAGGAAACCGATTTTGACGAACAATTTCCCGTGTTCACTTTTTTTAAAATCAAAATAATGAACTTGTGTTCACTCCAGCCTCGGCCTGTAGCTATACACCGTATCGAATAGCTGCCATCTTGTAGGGAAACTATTGACATTTTAATTGGTCAAAAATGTAAGCACAATGTGCAACCATGCATGTCCTCAAGGAACAAAGATGGCGGATATTCGATACGGTCTATTCAGAAGCATAACTTTGAAAGGAGCGCTAACCTAACAATCATATAAAATACCATCCCAAAATAATATCCATGGGAAGAAAACAGGAAATTTGCAAATTAGATGTCGAAACAAAAAGGTTGGTGTAAATCACTGCACTATTTTATGTAACCGAATTAGTTTACTAAACTTCTGTGGATTTTTGACGATATCCCTCGAACTATACGAACTGAGGGCGCGAAATATCTTTTCAGAATGGTAATGAGAAACATATGACAAATTATATGGTACTATAAAATCTTAATACCCATGGGTTTTGGGTGCGTCAACAAATGTGATCTGGTCAAGCTCAATCATTTCTGAATGCAGCTTAAACTTCAATCACGCATTAAATTTGCCATCTATTTTTCTTTTTTTTAAACCGCGGATTCATATTTACAAGCCGTTAAAAGTATACATACAATAATTTGATACATAATAAATGATACTTATACGATTTCAAATATAAAATTTGCAAACGTTAATGTGGATTAAATAATTGGATATAAAAGTACATTGAACTTGTACGTTGATTTCGGCGCAAGTCACATTGCTACTTGAGAAGGAATTTTGTTCAAATTTATGTCAGTAACTGAAGTTAGTGGATCAAAAATTGGTTTGGACGGGGACATTATTAACGACCATGAAACAACATCCGACATTGTACGTCTTTGTACTAAGATACTGCATATGAGAACAACTTGCTTTTGGCTGCAGTATACAATACATCTGTCATTATCTGTCCAAACGGTTTTATACGGTTTTCCGCTGAGTAAATACAACAAAGACAAGCAATGTTGCACTGTTAGTGTGTTTAAGGATGCACTGCAAAGTTCAGCTTTCATTTAGAGAACTAATCCTTATTATACGTAGTCGAAGGCAGTATTATTGTAGTGCTGAAGGGTAATCATACTGGGTGGAAGAGGGCGTTCTTCCTCGCGATCACGAGTTGGATGCCTGTTTCGTCTTACTTCAGCATAGGCGGGTATTTCGTGCTGACCATCTGAATTCTCATGGGCATCGGCACTTGCCTCACGTATGCCATTTGTTTGACGACTAGGCATGTCCCGATTCTTAGCAGAATTCGTCTTTTGTGGAAAGGCGTATATCGGCGGTAGTTTAGTGTTTCGAACGCTTTGTGAGGCGCCACTGCCATTATCATTACCGATCTGGTCTTGCATAACGTGGTAATTACTCTCCTTTATCTCGGCTGTGTTGATGTTGGGGGCATGGGGAGTAGCGTAAAATGACTGGAGTCCTGGGTCGTAAGCAGACGATGGGTTAGGTGAATTAGGGTCTGGTGGCGAGGCTTCCTTCGATCCTATGTGGTTGCGTCTACAGATGCAGATTGTGATGATTAAGATGATGATGAGCAAGCAACCTCCTCCTCCAGCCGCTCCTGCGATAACAGCAATGGGAAGACCTTTGTCAGGGTCACGTGGTCGACTGGTCATTGACTCAAGACTGGATGTGACTGTTGACATTTCATCATTGTCATCGGTTGGCTGAAAAGGTGTATCTGATCTGAGAACATCCGTTGCGGCATTGATGGAAATGTCGGTGGTCGGTTTAAAAGTGGTGTGGATGTTTTGTTCAGAGGATGGTATGTTTGTAGGTTGTGTTGAGCGTGGTCCGGGGTTGGTGGGTACAACTGTAATAGGACCGATTGTACATGAGCTTTCCCTGTTAGGAAATGCTGTTGAGGTGATTCTACACTCGACACTTTGATCGTTATGATTCGTGTTCACTCGTAGACCCAACGAACGGATTGATTCAGTTCTTGAACCGGACTCCGTCCACGTTTGACCATCGATGGATGTAATGTTTATATGTACTAGTGGGTGTCCATGTCCCGTAGTGCAGCTCATGTTCAGAAGGGCTCCCTCCATCACATTGGTAGGACCATTAGGGACGCATACAGGGTACATGGCCACTGGAAAATAAATAACTGAGATAAGCAAACTAGCTGTCGCGATTTCGTTATTGCCTAGTGCTGATACTTTGACACGACAGTAGTACAACCCGCTGTCCAGCTTTGAGGCAGTAAATACAAGACTTTCCACCTTTGACGTCACAGAAGACAGTACCGTTGTTATTGAAAACCTTGTGTCGAGGCTCATTCCATTCCTGGCTAGTATCTGAGGGTTGGTTTCGAATCTTGCCCATTCGATAACGTTACCAACCTGTAGGTTCGTGGCACTACATCGCAGTCGCACTGTGTTACCATCTCTCGGATCTGTTCCTGTTGGTGAAATCAGACTGAGGCTGACAGTCTTTCCACTCACTCCTTTCATAAAATGTGCATAAACGTTGATAAAAAGCAAATACAACAAACACAACCTTCTATTCATGGTCCCACACGACATGTGTTCCAATATTTAACAGATATTCAGTATGAACGTGATGCTTCAATAAGGTTGATATTTCGCTTCGACTAGATTTGCGTGGTGTAGAAAATGACATATACCCATGCGAATGATTCCTCCAACACCGATGTACTTGATTTGTATTACTCATAGGTAATAACACCTCCGGTTTCGAAATCGCTCGCATTTGTGGTACTTTATACGCTGGACACATGCATTGCGAAAAGCCGAGTTCATGTCTTTGGGTCAGTGATTCTGTGGCATGCTTGCATTTTGCTCCGTGGTCGTGTATACGCAGATGAATATTTTGTGGATGAAAAAATTGTACAAATCCGTCATTTATCCTTTGTTGAATCCGTACCGGGCGTTACACAGTGCGAGTGCCCGGTGTAAGCTTGCTTGGGGAAATGGTGTTTTCTTTTTAGGTGAATGAATATTACCAATCTATTATGACGTCGATTGAAATCGTTCGGGAGTGGTGGTTTGTTTTGTTGATCTTTGTGATACATTGCGACGTATATGTACATTTAGATGTACATGTATTTGAAAATCTGTCGGTGCGCAAAATTGTAAGCAATCGGTTGCCTTTAAAAAAAAAAAAATATTAATTGTACTGGTTAACTGAACATACTTTTACTCTTGTATGTTAAATCATTATTAGTCCAGTCATTTGCCTTGTTATTCGATCTTATTATACAAACCCTGGTCTTCGCTTCAGAACCCACACTGTAAATTCACATTATTAGTGGAAATACGACAAAAAGCAGAAAGGTAAAACGCAGTTTATTAAATTCCGAAACGGCATTTTTCCCTCATAGTTAAATAAAGTGCCGAAAAGAAATTAATACAACCCCCGGCAGCAATTTCCAAATGACATGCATACTAATGCAGTTTTGGCTCGTGAAGGGGCCCAGAGAATGGTTTGGCCTGCGAAATAATTCGCCTGACCTGAATCTTATCGAGCAACTTTGGGACCAGCTAAGCGTTATGTGTATGCCCGTATCAATCGGTTACTCGTGTCCTTCTGATTTTCTATGCTTAACCACTAAACCACCAAACAACCCGCCAAAGCTCCCCATTCTCGTTCTACACTACTCAAAAGAATTAAAGGAACAAGAGAACATAATGTTTTTGTCATGGTCTATATGGGCTACCGTTAGAACAAGAGGCATTAAAGTTATGTGAAAATCATTCAGGTGTTGTCAATTGATTCTCAAACAATACTCAACAATGTATGGCGAAATTTATTGATGTGGTAGCCTGTTAACATGACTAAAACATGAATGAACAAAAATATGGACATAATCATCTGGCAGGTTATCATAACTATCCGTACATTGTCCACGTTTTGGCAAAGTAAACGTTAATTAATCATTGTCTAGTAACTGGTATGACCTCCACGTGCTTGTATGCACTCCTGACAGCGTCGAGGCATGCTTAAAGTTAACTGTCTTATGGAGTCTTGAGGAATGTTCTCCCACTCTTCAACCAAGGCCTCTCTGAGTGTCTGTACAGAGTCTGGAGCATGTTCTCGACCTGCCAAGCAATAAATTGTGGTGTACCTCAAGGATCCATTTTAGGGCCTTTGTTGTTTTTAATTTATATTAACGATTTTATCAAATCATCAGAGATTCTCTCATTTATATTATTTGCCAATGATTCAAATTTATTTATTTCTCATAAAAACATTAATACCCTAGTTGAGACAGTTAACCGTGAACTTACTTCTGTCTCCAATTGGTTTCGGGTCAATAAACTTTCATTAAATTTAAGCAAAACTAGATATATGCTATTCAGCAACTCTATAAGTGAATTACCAGGTGAAATTTCAATTAATAATATTAACATAGATAAAACGGACTGTATTAAGTTTCTTGGGTTAGTGATTGATTCTAGGTTAACCTGGAACAATCATGTTGATTATTTATGTACAATTATTAGTAGGAATATTGGTGTGATTTATAAAATTAGAGATTTTGTTCCATCATATATCCTATTTTCCCTATATAATACCTTAGTGGTGTCGTATATAAATTATGGAATACTTGATTGGGGTAATTCTGCATCCAGTAACATTAATAGGTTGTTTCGTCTACAGAAACGTGCATTACGTACAATTAATTTTTCTGAATTTAATTCTCATACTGATCCATTATTTTACCAACATAAAACATTGAAAATTAAGGATATTTATTATCATCAGCTTGGGTCCCTTATGTATCAGTCTATTTTAAAAACATTACCTTCATCCATCAATTCAATGTTTATTCGGAATTTTAATGTACATAATTATCCTACCCGACAGGCTCTTCACTTCCATCTTCCGTTGACTCGTACCTCCTTTGCACATAAAAATTTGAGATATGAGGGGCCCAAGTTATGGAACTCACTTAGTGATTTATTGAAAAAATGTACAAACCTTGCAATATTTAAGCGCACTTATAAATCCACTTTACTTTCTAATTATCATTAATTTATAATACATGTATTACTGGTACTTATCTCAAGATTCCCATGCTGGTTTTAGGCATAAGTTTTGTTTGTTCTTGTATTGTGTAGTAAATTAAGGTATTGCAACTTATTTATTTGTATGGAGAGCCAAAGTGTAATGTCAACAGTGGTATAAGTGGATCTTTATCCCTTCAATAGTACATGTATGTATGTGTAGTAAACACTTTTATAAGTTTGGTGTGGAGCCACTGTCACATGTATAGAGCGATGTATAGTTATGACGTATTAACTTTGGTTCCCTATTAGGGACCCATAATTAACAAGCTAGGCTTCTTTGGGTTCCTCTGCACTTTCACTTTTCTTTTATATAATGAGCGAATGCAATGTTCTGACTGGTTATTTATTTTGTGAAAAGTGTGGAAATAAAACGAATTGAATTGAAATTGAAATTGAATTGAATACAGGATAAAAGAACACGCCTGTGGACGGCCCCGTGTCCACGTGTTAGAAGACACGCATGATTTTACCAACATTGTTGAGTATTGTTTGAGAATCAATTGACAACACCTGAATGATTTTCACATAACTTTAATGCCTCTTGTTCTAACGGTAGCCCATATAGACCATGACAAAAACATTATGTTCTCTTGTTCCTTTAATTCTTTTGAGTAGTGTATTTTTCCCTAATTGAAACTCCTTGATGGCGCCATACGAATATTCATTTACAATGCACCAATCAGAAGGCACAGAATATGTCGTTTGGAAAGCAAAATCGCCCCGACAGTTTCTCAAAGCTCTGGCAACTTTAAATTGTATAACTCATTATTGGACGTCTCATATTCCGATAACGATATAGGCCTATTGGAATTGTGTTAACAAAATTAGATAATTTTATGAACTCGATGTACATGTGAATATAACTAAAAAGTAAACACATCTTGTTTTAAAGCCCAATTCATCATTTGCAGTTACCCAAAAGTTTACTTTTCGAGTTGATAACAAAATTAGTATTCACAACAAACTTTTTTTTTCGTGCGAAATAGACTGCTGAAGTGATTACGTCACCCATTTGTTAGTTGCGTAGGCAATGGCTCTACTCTAAAAATCGTGTCCCAGTGCTTTTGCAATGATGCTTTATATGGCAGCCATTATGTTTGGAGCCAGTTACCATGGCAGAACATGCACACTTCGGCACTCAGCAGTCACCCTTTTTTACCATTCATTCACACACAAAAACCATGCATGTGGCTGAAATTTCTAATGTACATGTACTTCTTTTTAAAAGTTTTCCAATCGTGTAGTTTATTTCTTTACGACAGCGTATAAACCGGGGTAGAGAGCGACTGTTCTTCATAGTCTCCCGAGTGTTGTGAACGCATATCTAAGTCAGCATAGATAATATCGTGTGATCTTGAGGTTGGGGATGTACTGTTGTGTCTTGTGGGGACTGATACCGAGGCATAATGTGGTGTTGTCTTAGTCTCTTGTTGGTTATGTTCAACCCTGTCATTAATTGTGTGTGAGAGTGTTGTCTTCACAGCTTGTCTGGCGCTGAGGGTTTGGTTTGTATGGCTTGGGCTTAAGCGCAGGTCGCTCAGGTGGGGAGGCATCTGACATCGGTCTGACCGCTGCGTTTGCTCTAGCAATGGATAGCTCCGTGCAGTGATCCGTGTCGTCATACCCGTAATTATCTAGTCCCTGATGAGGCGATAAACTATCGGTATTTGGTCTTGCTTCTTCAGGTAAGTTTGCGGAATGGATATCTTAATTTATAGCAGATGATTGTGCAAAGTGTACTTCCCTTGGGTTAGTGAGGACTTGCGCGTGGAGTCCTGTCTGTGCGTATTCATTCCCCTGAGAACTGTTTACTGGGCTTCTGGAAAGGGATGTCATTGATCGGGCTTGGATCTGTCTCTGGGTCCGACATGGTGGGTTTTAGGATAATTGCGACTACGCCAGCACTAACACTTGCACCTCCTATAGCTGCTGTGTTGGAAGGTGATTTTACGGGTGGTTTTAGACGCACCACGTTGATTTGTCCTATTGTACATGATTGCTGCATACTGTCAAAATACTGAGAAAATGACACATTCAAAGGTGATATTATCATGGACAGCATCTAGTGTTAAATTCAAGGAGCACTTAACAGTGTTATCGATGTTGGACATGTTCCACGCGTACTGATAGTTTGTTGATCTGTCAGGCTTTGGTAACACTGCCGTGGAGATTGCTGAATTGCCAGCATCAGATAAACATTGTAACCCGTAATCTGTACCAGCATCTACTGTAACAGGTCCATCGGGGAAACAGACGGGGAATGATTCATTTGGAAAGTAAAACACTGACAGCTGTACCGACTGCGAAGCTACAATCCGATTGCCAGAGGTAATGTTAGTGTCGTGAACGTTGAACACGTATTCAGCTGTGTCGTCTCTTTGCAAATTAAATATTGTCAAGTCTTGAGTTAAATTACGTCATGAGTAGGGTTTGTCGTGAAGTTTGCCTCGTACGTAAAGCGTGGCTTAGGAGTTATGGAGTAAATGTCCCATTGTAGGGTTTTCACTCCAAGCCTCCATTCCACATGATGACTTTACTCAAGATTGGTATCCACACACCTCATGTGGACCGTACTGCCCTCCTATACAGCCGGCTTCAGGTGTTTCAATCCAAGCCATCACTGTCGGCTGTGCAGTAACAAATTGTGGTCCAGTTTGGTCAATTGAAGGCCACACACAGAACAGTGTAAAGAGGACCACTAATTTTACCTTCCCCATCTTCTCTTTTTGATATTAATGTTTGCAAAAAAAAACAATGTGTGTGTGCCATCAGCAAAATACTTTATAAAGTGAATTTTATTTCCTTGTACAGACGGCCTTCACTGCATAAATTTGTAACAATGTATATTTTACGCGTAATGCATGTACAATTCAAACTTAAAGGAGCGTGACCAGATTTTACCGAAAATGGATTTCGTTTTAATCTAACAATCATATAAAATACCTCCCCAAATTACTATCCATGGAAACAAAACCAGGAAATTTGCAATCCCCAAAAAGGGTGTGGAAGCAAAAAGGTTGGTGTAATCACTGCACTGCTTTTTGTAACCAGATAACTTAGTTTACTAAACTTCTGTGGATTTTTGACGATTGAGAGTGAGAAATTTTAGAATGGTAACGAGAAAATTATGACACATGATATGGTATAGAAATCTTAATACCCATGGGAAAAACGGGAGGCTAAAAAATTAAATCTGGTTAATACGCTCTTTTAATTGGATTCAACTCAGGGTGACAGCATATAGCGCTATCAAAGGAGAGACGAGACTTGGTCCAACTTTGAATAGGTTTAATACATTTTCTGCTGAACAACAAGTCGTCAAAAAATTGACTCCACAGTCCGTTTTAAAGGTAGAGTTAGTACATTGTTTGCTTTTTTATGAGTTGAAAAAAAAAAGACTTACTGAAAGAGTTAATAGCAATGGTACCAAACACCACATGAATTTATTTCTGTCCAAAATGGTATTTTGTGTGAGAAATTAACAACTAAAGGTTGTTTTCTAAAAATTAAAAAGGATTTTGCAAAAGACTTTTTTACCATTTAACTCGACACAAAAGCCATGAATGGATTCTTTCAAGTTTTCTGAAGTGATAAACATGCCTCTGTGTGGCTGATATTTCTGAACATGTGGCAGTTTTATGAACATGGGCTTCTAATCACGAGTGGGAATAACGCCCTTCGTAACAGTTACCAATCATGTACTCCACTATTAAAGTAAAACTTAAACATACAAAAACCTCACAAGAACATGATAATACATAAACATTTAAAAGACGTTTAAATTAAAATAAAAGATAAACTTTTTATCTAACAGTAAGGTAAGAATAAAATAAGTAATACAAGAAATATTAAATACATTTAATTTGAACAAAACGAACAAACGCAAAGTAGTAAAACAATACCCATAAATCAAAGAACCAAACTGAACTCACATATACGACGTAAAACAAAAATGACAGAATACACACACTGAATCCATGAGTAAAAAACTACCTTAAATTATAGTATACAGTATAAAGAGTATAAATACTTTTCCCCACTACCGTACACAATAATATTGCATACTGGACGTAAGGCACCTCGGAAAATGAAGATCGAAGGGTTACTCAGGATCCATCCTTAATTCTCTGAACACACTTTTTTACTTGTTTCATTAAAAATGCTGTTTTAAAGTTTATTAATTTTTTGTAAAATGTTCTGTGAATTGTTAAACAAAATGTGTAAAGGGTATCCAAAATGTATTGTTTTATCCAGTAACCTTCGCCCCTCCATAACAAACAGTGTCCAATATACTTAAGAAGCAAACATTAAACAAGTACTGTTTCAACATAGGTTTTGTTTTCATTTAAATTCATATCCGGTTATGAACATCCGTTTAGGCCACCCAAGACGAGTGAAACGCGCAAATGCTACAATTGATTTAGTCATTAGTCTTTAAAAACGATCAGTTGCCAACTAATTTTAACATCTGTCCATTCAAAGTCGAAACTAAGATTTTAATCAAAGTTACTTTCTTTAAAGTAGAAAGCAAAATATGTAAATGTAGAAATATCCAAAGTTATCAGCGAGGAAGTCAAATAAATTAATCTAAAAATTAATGTCCAAATGACGCAAATGTTTCATTCGTCGTACGTTTGGCAACTCCTGACGACGATATAAAATTATAGCCTTTTCGAAAAAAAATATGTACGCCAAAATGGTTTGAAAAAAATACGAACATGGGAGACGAAAGTTAACTCATGGTTATGCGTTTGAATGAATTGTTTTGTTTAAATGTGCGGGAAAACTTTCAGCCAATCCAAGGTACAGTTTTAACAAATACATGTACATGTATGAACAATCTGGTATTAAATATTATAAAAGCTGTTATTGTCCATGTTGCACAAAAGAGCGGCACCATTGAATGGCAGAGGCTCGTCAATGCGCGCGTGAGGCCAAATTCGTGCCACAAAATACGCAGCTCCATAGCAAAGGCATGGAGCTGCGTATTTCGTGGCACGAATTTGGCTTCACGCGCGAATTAACGAGCCTGTGCCTTTAATGTGGGTTGGGTGAACGCGTTTATTTGTTTATCCACAAAGCATGGCTTCATTTCTTGAAGACCATAGGCCTAAACATATCGATATGTTGTGGTATCATATTCAGTAATGCTGTATTGCTATTACCATACAATGGTGTTTGCACAAAAACAAGAAGAACATCATTAGTTTTAAGAAAAACAATTAAACATAAATCTAGAAAAATTGCACAACGAATGTCCACGTACAGCAAAGTACACAAATGACAACGTGCTGACTGAACTTCCTCTTGATAGCGCGAACTAGCTGTATCCTTAACATCACGTTGTAGTTTCGGTAGTTGCGAAATTGCTATTCCTGTATACATGTAACACACACAAACAAATGTTTACAGTTTCAAAATGGCCGGTGCACTAATCTGCATGATTACAGTAACTTGCAAGATTGATATTTGTCCCTATAAGCATTTCTCCCTTATATTGTACAGTTGACTTAATTCTATACACGCAGCGTTTGCTGTGTTGTGTGTGTCTTTTCCAAAAATAGAGGTCCCGAATGTGACTTTACACAATTCTTGTATGACTTTTATTGATTTAAAATAAATTGAGTGATTTTAATTCTTTCTCTCATACTATGTTTAGTTGTCAAAACACTTTAGTCAAAAATAACTGGACAATAAGGGTCAAACTGGGTGCAACTGAAAATTAGTCAGTATCATTGACTAGATTTTCTAATCAGAATGACAAGAATTCCCGTAAGGTCAGATAGATATCTGAGTTGAAACAACTCCCAGGCGGAGTCGTCAGATTCATCGCAGTAACTAGGCCTTCAGGGTAAGCTAGGTAACAATGTTTCGACTGTTTTCTAGTCAAATTTGACTAAGTGTTTTTACATAACTTGGACACCAACAAGTGTATTCAATATAATTTTGCAATATATTTGTCTGTTTGCCTTTTCTTTTATAAGTAACAACGATTTCTTTTTTGAGTCCTGAGAAGTTACACTTTTCAAACAAGCAGCATAAATTTCCTGCAAAATCATAATACTTATTTGCAAATTTGTAACAGTATTTCTCTGGCAGTCTCCTCCTCCCCTCCCTCCCCCCCGCCCCCCGCCCAACCCCCCTCCCCCCCCAAAAAAAAACGGTCATGGAGGGGACAGATTCTTTATGGTGGAAGCTCCTACTTCAACCAAGAATGGACCTTTCCGACCTGTCAATCAGAGCACAGCCCGCGTGACCATCTATGACCAATCACAACATAGTTATGCATACACCATTAGCATATCGTTTATATGTACGTGCTCTCAGTTGTATACGGTTGCTGTAGTTGTACATGTATGGACCAACTGCGAGTAATTAGCGCTCCGCAATAATGCTAAAAGTAGAACTTCCAATGATGGTGACTTCCCGCAACTAAGCCCACCTCAGACAACTAGTCTAAGCCCACCTCAGACAACCAAACCGGCCATGTGCTACGATCGTGTGTATTTGAATACGCGGGAGTACCATTTGTTTTCGGTTTTGTAGTTGGTTTTTAAAAAGTAAATATAGCATGAATTCACTAAACATTGCTGTGTGGGGCTAACAATGTTCCAACAAGCCTCATATGCAGGTTTTTTTGCTTTGTGTCGTTTTTTAAGCCGATCAAGCTTGACAAAAAAATGCGATCACCTCGTAAGCTTGCATGCTTACTGCAGTGTGTGTTTCTCGTATCACGACGTGTAGGCCTACTTGATCCGAAATACACAAAGCATTGGCATCAACTATATGTTGCGATATTTTCCGGTAAGCACTCGCACGCCGAATAATGAAAACAAATGGTCTCAAAATTTCACTTTTTGTACAATTTTATGTAAGTCACTGTACCTCAGCTTAAACCTCGATAACTGCTCGTAGCTCACATAGTGTGTCAATTATATTCGTCGTTATTCTGAAGGTAAAAATTGCTGATATCGTCCGTCATGTCAATTTTTGCTATGCCTTGCAAGGGTAAAAGATGGGAAGTTTCACTGAGTTCTGCGATTTGGCTAGTCTTGGTGCAAGACGATACTGCGTGATATTTGTCACTGACCGCAACGCGCTAACCAACATTCACCGACAATCGCCAAGAGAGGGCGCCATACACACCAGTTTCCAGTATCGTCTTGGGACATTTGTCGAACGTTGGTATGTGACACTGTGTGACTTCTAACCTAAGCTTATACATATGCATTATAGTGGTCAACAGAGTTCCACATAATGAGCCTGCCAGCCTGGCAACTTGTTGTGCCCGCAAAGCTGGGGTTATTTCCTTCCTGCGAAATCATGGTCCCATATCCGCCAAAAAAAAAAGCCACTTGTAATTATACGTTATATACGAATCAAGTGTGTTACAAATTGGGAAGAAACATCAACGTACAATTTAAAAGAACGGCTCGGATTTTCCGCTGCCGAGCTAGACTATAATTCCCGATCTACACACGCCCAACAATAGCAACAGTTTTAACCTCAAAATTGCCACAATTACAAAATACAATTGGTACACCATCTGAGGTACAAGTAGCCTATCGAGGTTTTAGTCGAGTACAATGACTGACTTACATTGTTACAGAGAGTGCAATTTTACGACCGATTTCGATACCGTTTCTGTGCACGCCGCACGACATTGCACACATAATTTTGCGTGTGTGGACCGGGAATAATGGAAATGCGATGCCTGCTAAATATACCAAAATAAAAGAAGTTCGATCGTGTCCCAGTTTGTGTTTGACAGACAGATTTGTGAAACTGTGTACTGTTTATGGGGATACTTCTTGTTCGTATTTGTTTAAAATTGTATTATAATAAACGTGTGCTACGGGTGCTGTTTGTCGCCCACAAATTAAAGCCTGTCCTTTGCCAGCGTAGTCGAGTGTGTGCACGGTCCTATGAGCGCAATAACAAGGGAGCTTTTTTTCACATCACAATTTTTAGTGGTGAATTCACCGACTTGTATTCCGCACGGAGATGGACGAACTCTACCAAGCATAACATAACACAGCAACCGCTTGGTCAATTTTTGCAGCTAAAGTATTTCTAAAATCTGTTGTAACTTAGGCTACGTAGCTGGAGAATCATTTTAATTCATAATTGAACTTTTGATTTTCCCCAAGTCGCTGCGAGACGTCGATCATTTGCAAAAACAACGGGCATGACGTTTTGTTTTCAAAAAAATTCAGAACATTGTTGTATTTTGTTTGCCACTATTTCTTCATGCCGAACGTTTAAATTTGGCGAGGAAACGTGATTTTAGTAGTGAAAAAAAATTATGTTTTTTTTCTCGAAAACACGAAGTTAAACGATTTGTTTTGTCTCTAGGGCGCATTGGTTCTCAGACTAGTCTATATAGTCCGACGGCTGAGTAGCGCTATCGCTAGTAAGCGAGTGCCGTTTTGCAGTCGGTGAAATCATAACAAAGACACGTTTCTGCAGCGTACGGGTTCAGCCAAATAACGGCTTCGGTTGCCGGGCCGACAAACCAAAGCCGAAGTTCGTTGAATCCGTTGCAAAAAACTGGCCCCATTGCCACATTTTCGGATTTGTTCTTCTAAAAACAAATAGAGCACGGACTTGTCTGACAAGATAACGTGTGTAATTTTGGAAAGATAATTGGGCAATATCGGAAAGGTCTATTCTGAGACTGCTGACAACTTTAAGAATAAACTGAAGACATATTAGGGCTTTACCCTCAAACTTTATACTCTTGTTTTTGTAATTATGCGCCATTTTAGATGTGCCTTAAGTTATACTAAAATAAACCTCTAATTTCAGGAACAACAAAAATACTCACCTGTCACGTTCGGACAGATTGTCGCTCATTAGTTCATGTTGTTCACGTTCATCCTGTCGAGGTTGTTCACTCCTGTTTTTATTATCGTTTGGTTTCCTGTATTTTCAATGTGAAGTGGATTTTAATTCAATTCAACCAATTTCAACCAATTTAACCAATTTCATTTGCGCATATCTCATATATGACTGACGATTTCTCTCATGTTACTAAACCATTTCCCTTGAATTTGATATCCTTGGAAAGCCCGGTTATTCTTTTTTTAAATTATTGTGTACAGCATATAGCTGAATACGGAGGTGGGTGGAAAGTGAAATGTCACAAAATTCACTGCTATTGTCATGCAGTGCATTCCCTTTTGCTTGGCGATGGGAATGTGTCAATGCACTTTTTAGCAGTTTGTGACATTTCACTTTATAATCGCCCCGGTGCCCTATATTCAGCTGTGCTGAATATGGGGCACGGGGGCTTAAACATTATAAAGAAAAAATGACTCAAACGTTGTAAAGAAGAAAACACGGCTTTCTAATAATATCAAATTCAAGGAAAATCGTCAATTAAACTTGAGTTTCCGAACTATTTTGAGGAGTTTATGTTCACGTATGTTGCACATTGTGGGGCTAGGTTTCTTCGACCTAAACCCTCCTTACTCTTCACGAAATAATGCTCTTGTATTTGTTGGTGCGTTACATAATACAATTATGGAACAACGCCTTGACATCCCTCCGTGAGAGGGAGCAAAATATGCCAAGTTTCTTGCTCAATTAGAGCACAGGTACCACGGCCGGGTGTCGAACTCGCAACACCAAGTTTTCACTAGAGTGTTGCGAGTTAACGACACAATTCAAATAGTAGCCTGCGATCGTCACATATATTTTACGTAACATGCTCAATACATGTAGACCTACCTCTTCGAGATGCATATGTAGACAGCGCAGCCAATCAGCGCTATTACCAAAACAAAGCATATTACAAGGAGTACGTGCTCTGCAACGAAACATACAAGAACTTGATTACAAACCTAAACTAAACTACTCAAAAAAAAGTTCAGAAACTCAAGGTCGACTGACGATTTCTCTCTTGTTACTAAAATCTGATATAATTACTTGAATTTGATATAAAGCCATGTTATTCCTCTTTACAATGATGTGTCATTTGTTATGATTAAGCAATTGGGGGATGTACAGCACAGCTGAAAACAGGGGTGGGTGGAAAGTGCAATGTCACAAAAACACACTGCTATTGTCGTGCATTGCACTCCCCTTTTGCTTGGGGGATGGAAATGTGTCAGTACACTTTTGACAATAGCAATGCATTTTGTGACATTTCACTTTATTCTCGCCCTCATGTTCAGCTGTGCTGCACGTCCCCAAATTGCATAACAAATGACACACCATTGTAAAGAAGAATAACGGGGCTTTCCAATGATACCAGATTCAAGGAAAATGATTTTGCAACAAGAGAGAAATCGTCAGTCAAACTTGTGTTTCCGAACATTTTTTAAAGAGTTTAGAACGGAGTAGCAAAATCGGAGACATAAAGAAAACTGCCAAAGTGGTATTTACAAGTTGTCAGAACTCAGAAAGTTTTTCTTGCTTACAAATTTAGATAAATAAAAACTAACCTCCTGTTTTATTGCAGGTCTCGCGGTCTTGGCGGTTATGCTCCACTGCAGTCGTGCTTACAACTTTGTTTTCTGCAAGTCAAAAATCAGGATTGTTGTCGAGCCTATCACAATATCACAAGTCTAGAGCCGATACAATTTAACAAGATCGTGGGAATTCCTGCACAAGTCCAGTAACAAAAAGCAAAGGGTGAACACACACGAAATAATGCCTTTTTGGGAGTTCATTTGAATAGCTTGTGACTCGAATTAAGACCCATGGACTTGTGGTGGACTTGTGGTGGACTCGACTACAACCCTTTCAGATACACGAGAAAATAAAAAACTCTCAGGCAAATGTTTAAAACTTTTTATTAGACATGTTTTTGTGTGTGTGTCTTCGCTATGCTCATTCCGTTTTGCACAATCAATTTAATTTTATTTAATTATCGTGTGACACACGGTCTTTTGGCATCCGACTACTGCCAGGCGCGCTCTGTTATTATGGCAGCACGCTGATTTGATCGCTTGACCAATAGCAGTGCACGTACTATTAACAACTGCTCACGAATGGATAATGGCGTTCAGCCTCTCATGCAGTGATGAGCCCTCACAACGATGCCCCAGACATGATGGGTGAGCATCCCCAGCATGTCGGAGTACGGAAATATCTTTGTGTAGTTTTGTTGCAATATATTGATAATGATTTTAATTCTCTTAACGTTCATACTTTACCTGTTGTGAGACCTCCAGTTGCCGAGCTGGTAACATTTGTAGGTGGATTCGTTGTCGGAATCATGGTGCTCTGTATGTAGTCCAGGTAAAGCAAAATGTAATTTTAACCTCACACAAAGTAGCAAAACTATTTTACTTGCATCATAAAGAGCGGCGCACCGAGAAATTTGCCCGAAGGGTAAGGCCAGGGGGAGGAGGGAAGGGGGAGGGTGGAGCAGGGGGGGGGGGGGGGAGGGGGAGGGTGGAGGGTGGAGAGGGGGGATGGGGGGTGTGGTAGGGGGGGGGGGGGGTGGTTGGGGGGTGGGGGGGTGGGGGAGGGTGGAGAGGGGGGATGGGGGTGTGGTAGGGGGAGGGGGGAGGTGGCTGGGTGCACTTTCTTCACTAATTGTTTTCTTTAGTTAATTGAACCATCGTCTCTTGATGATGACAGTGACAGGTATCGGAAAAACAATTGATAATTAAAAAAACTGATCACAATTAGATATCCTCTTTGATATACAAAATTTAACCGTGGACTTTTAACAAACTATAGTAGGGTAGATGGCTGCAAAGTCCAGCTCACAGCGCACAATTCTATATGTTACGGGTCAATAGCACGTGGCTGTATTTTTCACCCGCCATTCTGAAGAACAAACACAGGGGAATTTAGTGACTTGTGGCAAAGTGATCCATTCTTTATGGAAAATCATGTAGTCTAACAAGTTCAAAATGATCGTCGTCGGCTCTAGTCACAGGAAGGTAGTTTTGTCAGGAAAACAAATCTGCCACGCAAGAAGTAAAGCCTGAGCGTAAAAGCTTGAACATTTTCCACTTTTCGATGAAGTGAAAGAAGCTTCTGCTTGGTATTTTGTTTGCGTTGTCTTAGTACAAATTGTTATTCAAACTTAATTAGCATTTTTTTATTAGGCAATACCGAGATTGGCTCTGGAAAGAGTATAATACTTCCATTTACAGTGAGTCCTGATAAAGATTCAATAATTGAAACACTTACAAATTTGTTAGTATCCACCTTGTCACAAACTGGACACCAGTTTCTATACTCCGTGGAGTAATTTCCTTTGCAGGGCATGCATCCAATGGGAGCACTGAAGATAAATACACAAAAATAACTTTATGTACATACTTGTTACTTCTGTACGCCTGTTCTAACCACATTGAATGCGATTGGTCTCACCACACATGCAAATATTGCGCAATTGTTCCAAAGTGTTCAGCCGATAAATGTAACTTTAACACAACTCCACTATTTAAAGTAAGAACACTAAAACCAGTGATATGTTTCCCTGTGCTTCAGCAAAGGACGTTTCAGATTACCAGCGATTGTTCAGACCCAATTTCCCTGGCAATTGACGTCACACCTTTGTAGTATATTGCGAGAGTAAGGAACTGCTTGAGTCTTTTCTCAAAATGAAAAATGACGGAAATTAAAAAAAGGCGAGGCCATCAACATGGTTTTGCGTGTCAGTGGACGATTGGACTTCGTCAAGAACATAGTCGATCCTAGTCAGTAGCCAGTCGGCAACGTGTACCGGTGCAGAGTTTTGCTTGCAAAACTTTGCAGAGATTAACTGAGAAGACATTGAAATCGTAGTACAAACCGAGCAGAACCCCAAGAGCCGTAGTGGACCACGACAGCTCAGCCGTAGTGACCCGTACTGCCAATATGGTTCCGCCTTGCGCAATCCTATTGAAACTAGGACATTGCTGTTGCGTCTTGGGGTAATTGACTTGGCCATTATATTTTTTGGACAGCTTCCTTCCCGGGTTTCTTTGGTACAATCGTGAGATCAGAAATATATCCAGGTTTGGAGCCAAAACCCTGTTCGACCGTATAGAGCTTCTGCACAGGCGGCCATGACAGGGGGCAGGTTTTCTTATTTAAATGATGTAACAATAGAACCACAAAGCACCTACTCATGCATGGCACATGGTAACAATGTGACTGTCCCCTGTCATGGCCGCCGTGCAAAGGCTCTATAGAGGGACACCGGCAACTAACACTCGTACAGCGTGCTCACCGATTATGCACGTGCCCTTCAACTAAAGAAAGCCCACCTTTTGAAAGGGTTGTACTGGTAATTGAAGTATTGTCCTGGTAAACAAAGATAATGCTCCTGGTCGCCAAGATAAAACATCGACCGGGAATCAAATTCTGCTACCTCGCAGTATTTCAAAGTCTATAATGGGAAAACAAATGGACGGTATATGTCACGTATACAATAATGCATAAAAATTTCCTAACTAATTTTCAATAAAATAAAAATACTTTTTTTGTACGCCAGTTTATAGACCCTACCGAATAGCCGCCATTTCGTGGGGCAGTTTCTTTGTTCCTTAAGGACATGCATGGTTGCACATATTGTGCTTCCATAGTTGAACGGTTTTAGTAACAAAAGGTGCCCCACGAAATGGCGGCTATTCGATACGGTCTATACTGACGGGCTTTGACACGAATTGCTTTTGGTGTTGGTATAGGCTACAGGCTTGGTATCTATAGAAGACAACACCACTGGTGTTAATTTAACACCACAGTTTTTGCAGTGTACGTCGCAGGATATTTGTCATCGTGCGAAATTCCTGGGCCACGATGTTGGGGTGGGCTCTTACGATGCTAGATGCATCTTAGGGTACAATCTTAGCCGCAGTCACAAAGGAAAATCATGTCGTGAGTCCGTCGTGGGAAAAAATGGGCACTTTATAGTAGGTAAAACGTACGACTGTCCTATCTTTGTCGTACGATATTTTTTTCGTCGTGCGATTGTCGCAAGACAAAACAACCACCGTACGAGCATCGCCGGACCACCGTACGACAATCGTACCTCAATCGTAAGACTGTCCTACGACATGCGTACGATTATGGTACGATTTTTTAGGGCCTAAAAATACCCTAAAATCGTACGATAATCCTACGCATTACGTAGAACAGTCGTACGATTATGCTACGACACGGCCACGAGCGAAAACAAAATTTCACGACAACATTTCACGACAGTCCTCTACGATGCTATTTTTCATGTGTCCCAGGACACCCAAATATCGTAGGACAGTCTCACGACTATCGCAGAATTTTGCCCTATTTTCTGTCGTGGACTCGTCTTAACAACGTTCTGCGACGTATGTATTATCCATATACTTGCAGCTACGGATGGCTCAGCGATTATGTTCACCGGCATGATTATGTTTGATACACGTACTAGTTTACTGCTGTTCGCAGTCGTTTCATTGAAGTTTGGAAAAAGTTCATAAAACTCTATCAAACTACATGTAGGCCTATACCAAGAGAACCTCTTACCGGATCATTTGCTGCATGAGTTACATCAAAAAAGACTTTCAAGACGGTTACTACCAGCCAGAATATTGTGTTTAAAATGAGTTCCATTTTAGCTTTTAAAATTGCAACATTAAAAGTAAATGGCGACTTGCTCTTGCGCAATAATGTCAGGTACATGGACTGGTACCGCTCGTGGGGTACGTGCATGGCTCAGGTATGCCCTACAGGTGTGCTTTTGTATATAGTGCAAAAGGTCAGACTGATATTTGCACACAGTGTACATGTACCTTGTACGGTCGTGTATTTTAAAAGGGGGTTAGCAACACAATTATTTCTGTGTTAGTTGAGTATAATTTGAAAACCAAAATCCTAAATTAAAACGCTTGAGTTTGGTTGACATACCGAAGATAGCGGGTCATTTACACCGGGAACAACGAGAATGAAAAAAAATATCCGTATGCTCGGATAAAGCTATGTTAGGCCATGATCTTTCAGTTTTGCGATACCATCCTGCAGATTACATTTTCTTTGCCATAAAACTACAGCTAGATAGCTACAAAATGCAAGACTAACTTTTCCCACGCAGAAAAGTGCGCACAGGTTAGGTTTTGAGGCCCTTCGCCAAAAAGTCATTTAATCTCATGCGATGATTAGACTGGTTCCCGTCCACATATTGCACATAAGCGATAGGATTGGGAACCAGTTTAATGTGATGATGCGTTAAATACAACAGAGGGCGCCCTCAGCGTTTTCGAAATATTGCCTTAATTTTGGTCTTTGTATGTAATTAACGTACCCAAATGTGTGTGCCAAAGCCATAATCGGATACGAAGCGGGATTTTAGCACACTGCATGTTCACTGTGACGTCACTGTGCATGTTGTGTTTACAAACCTGTGCACGTGCGTGGATCAGCTAAATTTTGCACTAACGCGGCTTCATTTTGCAGACTTTGTTGTTCCAAAAATCAGCAAAAACTACAGTTAGGGCCTATGAAGTGTGTTGTTCATGTGAGTGGCGACGCAAGGGATGAATTAAAAAAGCCATCATAATGTCTTGGAATGAAATGGCACATTCGTGGAAAAATCTGGATGGACTTGAAGCAGAAGTTTCTCGCGATTGACGCAGATAGGCAAACTATTGGCCTTTCAGGAGAAGGGTTTACTGCTGAATCAACTTGACAGGAAATCCATTCCCAAGGTAAGGTAACTTTAGATTGGTTGAATATCAAACTGTTGTTGTCCGACTTGTAAATTCATGCAAGATTTTCACAGTACAAAAAGCAGTACCTTTCCAAATTGTCCCCTAGAATGAGTGCACATGGTGCATGGTTTTTGAGCAAATCCATTCAAGATGCAGTTTTGACAATGAAGCTCTAAAGCTCCGTTTATTCTTTCTCATTTCTACAAAAACAGACAATCGAGGGGATACATAAAACAAAATATGCAAATCGCTATAACAAAATTCTATACAGTTAAAAGGTACAATCATTAAGGAAGGTAAGAGTAAGTAAAAATAACCATAACACTTAGATGTTAAAACAAAATACAAATCCGTAATCAAATTTTAGCTGTCCTTTGGTTCCAAATGAACACAAAACATTATTTTTTTGAAACGATAACTTCAGTCTGCTTTTCTCAGTTTTGTTTGAACTGAAATATTTTGTCAACCTCTAGATCAGACGTATAATTATTAAAGAGTATTTTACACCTGGTGTTCCATATCTGGCAAAGCATTTTGGTAACAAATACAGCTTGAACTGGTTGTAAGTTGTGAACAAAAACTCTGTTTGCTAGGATAGGGCGACAATTTGTGTGTAAAAAAGCTATATTAGGGCGACACGCTCAATAGGGCGACAATTTGGTGTCGCCCTAATATATTTAAGTTTAAAAACCATTTGTTTAGGTCTAGAACCGAGAACCATTTTTATTAGGTCTAGAACCGTCTCTCTTAGGTCTGTAACCATTTTTGGAAGCTTCGGGTAGAGAAATTTGGTGTCAATTTGAGTGATTCTTCCCGAAATTTTGGTGGTCCCCGGGGAAAGGCTTCCCGAATTGTCGCCCTATTGCTGCATCCAGAGTTTTTGTATTATTATTATTATTTAATTTAAGACATTGTCAAGGGTTGTGAGAAAAGACCAAGTGGTCCATCACAAGCTCACTCCCCGGGTTAAATACAAAAATAAAATCACTATGTACATGTATTTACATGTACATAGTAATTTTATTTTTGTTACAAGTTACCACAAATAAAAAAAAAAGGGCACAAATTAAAAAAACTAACAGATTATGCAAAGCAACGAAAAGGGACATATAAACGTAGACATGCAAAATGATCTACATGTATTTAAACTATGACGAATATAATATGATCCCAGATTTATTTTTCAATTGTGTACATATTACATTCACACCATCGTACTTTACACCAGAGAAACAGCACTTTATACACTTTTCTTAGGAAAAAAAAAAAAATTAAATTTCCAGGTGGAGGGGGGGGGGGACTTTTCTTGGGGGCGGCCACCCCCCCCCCCCCCCCCTTCCCCCTCCCCCTTTTCCTCCCTTAGCTACGCCGCTGGCAGCTCGTGAGACGTGTATGACGTAACAACCTGTGATGTATCCGTGCGCTTGCGAAACCTCTCTAATATGTCGCAATCACGCCTTGCAGTTTCACAATATGCCACGCATCAACAATTGTGTTCGAACAAAAAATAACATTTGACGTACAAAACTGCACAACTAATGTCCACATGTATACAGAAACGTACAAAAATGGCAACGTGCTGGCTGAATTTCCTCTTCATTGCAGGAACTGTTGCATTGGGAGTATCCTTAACTTTCGATACTTGCGCGATTGCCATTCCTTTATAAGACACAAAAACATGTTTACAGTTTCCAAACGGCCGGTACTAATTTCAGGAACAACACGTATAGTCATAAGTTATATACACTGTACAAAATGCTGGGTAAAATACCACCAACTTTTTACCCAACGTTGGTTTCAAATATCAACATGCCCATCTTTGGGGCGCAAAATACCCTTGGGTGCATGATGTTGTATGTACAATTGTTGGTTAAATTCTATAAACCAATGTTTGGGTAGATGTGCTTGGTCAATAATTGTTGGTTAAATTCAACATAAAGCGGAAATATTTTCGTATATGCCCAACATGTTTGGTATCTAGGGCCAAATATGCTCGAATTTTGGATAAGCCATGTTCATGATGTGACCAACATGCTGCAGAAAATATTTGCTGCATAATTACCCAATGTGGTGAGCAACCCAGGTCTAATTTGCTTGGATTTTTGTGATTTTTCTTCCAAATACTAAAAATCACACCATTTCGTTACCAACGTACTGCTATAAAGCTTGCTGTATATCCAACGTGCTGGGCAGCAGAGATGTCATTTGATTGGATTGTGGTGTTAATAATTTTATCACAGACTTGCACATAATAAACAGCAATAGACAGGTAGTGTACTGAATTTGACCAGAGGGCTGTTGAAATCAAATGCTTAGGAGCGCATATTTATGTACGTGTTCTTCCACACTCCTCACACTGGAGTTGTTCCAGATGTATCTTGATTTTTAAATCCTACTCAATATATTAGTTTTAATTTTACTGGTGTTAAAAAGTAACGCTAAGTGAGCATGCGCGAAAATCCAGCAACTTGATAGGCTACAGGCATTTCTTAACGTTTCTCAACGTTTCACACACAAACCGTATCACTGCGTTGTATTTGTGACTGGACTACTGTCCTGGTTGTTCTGTTGGAGCATGTATACGTACTCCTTAAGGGGTGATGTAAGAAACCTTCCGATTAAAGGCTATTGACTGTTTTCTTAAAACATGATGAGGAAAATGGCTTTTGCCAAGTACACTGCTGTTCAGCCACGAACGGATTAGTGTGGTTAAGTATTGAATAGGCGTTACTACATATTGAAAAAATATTAAAAACATATATATACGAAAGTGTCTTTATTACAATGTGAAAACACCAATCAGTGGTCAGCAGATGCCCAACGTTTAGCGTTTCCTTGTGCCAAATTATTGGGACAAGTTGGGGAGGGGAGAACACTAGTTGGCTATGCAATCTTACCCAAACGTTGGATAACTTTTAACCAATAATTGGATATTCACATTCACCGAAAGATTGATTGATTAAATTTAACCAATGATTGTGCATAAGTATCACCCAAGGCTTTGGTAATACTGTTACCCAACACCAGTTTGGCATTATGCGCCCCAAAGATAGGTATGTTGATATTTGAACCAACGTTGGATAAAGCGTTGGGCAAAATTTGCAAATTGTTTTTATCAGTGTACTTACCTGGTCATTGGTTCTCGTTCATTTTCACCACCCCTGCTTTGATCATCATTAGGTTTCCTGGATTTTCAATGTGAAATAAATTATAATTTTTCCCTTTTGTATAGCGCATATCTCATATTAAAATGCTCACATGTGTTGCAAATTATAAATAGGGCTGTTTCTTCGACCTAAGCTTTGTGAGTGGTGCCATTGGCAGCCAACGGCCAGAGACACCAAATAACCCCCTTTACTCTTCTGGAAAGAATGCTCTGGGATGTGTTGGTGCGTTACACAATACAATGGACATTGCTTTACATCCTCTCGAAGAAGGGAGCAAATAGACTAGGTGCCTTGCTCAATAGACAGCCGAAGTGTGACGTGGGTTGCCATGATGGTATTTGGCTCTAAACATCATGGCCGTCGAAAAAAAGTACCATTGCAAAAGCACATGTGGACGCGGTTCAGAGATTGTTAGCGTAGAGCCAGTGCCCAGGCAACTATACAAAAGATGACGTATTCACTTCGGCAGTCTATAAGAGCACATATACCCAAATCAAATCGCAGTAGCCTTATAATGACTTTTTTAACGTACAAATGCTCAATAGATGTAGACCTACCTCTTCTTGGTGTAAACAATTATGTAGAAAGCGCAGCCGATCAGTAATATTAACAAAAAAACGCATAGCCCAACGAGTCCGTACACTGCAACGAAACATATATGTACTTGGTTACAAACTTATACTTATAGGCGTATAGTAGCAAAATCGGTGACATAATAAAGACAACTGTAATCCCCAAGTTTATCTCATCACTAGTTTATTCTACTACTGTGTAGTTTTTCTTACTCTGAGTACCAGTAACTGTTCCCAGTCAATCATGATGAAGATTTCCGGATCGAAACGTTGACTCAACCATTCGCTTTCTATATGCTGTGTAATAATAAGCTCAATGAATTATAAAATTGTTGTGTAAAGCTGGTATTTACACGTTGTCAGAGAATATTTTCTTGTATAAAAATTGAGATAAATATAGAACCAAGCGTTTCTTTTATTGCTGGTTTCGCAGTCTTGGCAGTTGTGCTCAATCAATTCTACTTATTTTGTGTAAAACTGGTATTTACGTTGTCAGAAAATCTTTTCTTGCATAAAATTTAGATAAATAAGAACCAACCGTTTCTTCTATTGCTGGTTTCGCAGTCTTGGCAGTTGTGCTCCACTGCAGTCGTTGGCGTATTCGTCGTGCTTGTTATATCTTCGCTCACTAAAAGTCAGAAACACACACGGCAATAAAAACCTCTCGGACAAATTTCCAAACCCTTTATGCTCATCTTGGATATTTGCACAATCGATTCAATTCAATTTAGTCAACCATCGTGTGACACACATTCAATTTGTTTTCCTCTGTACAGCAGCAAAAATCACACAAAAGTACATGCACTTATTACAATACAACAATACTCACACTACATAAAAACAAATATTACGAGAAAATTGTTTTTACATAAATTATTGGCTAAAACCTATAAGTGGAAAAGAAAACCCAGGGCACTGAAACCCGTCATCTCCTAAATGCACATTTAAAATTGTAAATAGCATCAAGTTAGAAAATATAAACAAATAAACCTGTTTATTTTCAAACTTAACTGGCGAATTCTACCCGATGTATTTGTAACAATCTCAGTGTTAGAGAGCGAGTGTTGTCAGACAAAATGCAATCAAACTGTTAAAGCCCCAATACATCATTTGCAGTTACCCGAGATTTTACTTCACCAGTCGACAAGAAAAACCCGACTAAAAGTTTTGATAGTAATAATAGTAAACAAACACCACATGAATTTCCCCGTATAAATAGTACTTTTGTGGGAGAAATTGCTAACTGAGGGTGCTTTTTTAAAAGTTGTCTGCAGACAACTTTTTATTATTCATTTGGGCACAAACACAAGGCATGGATTTTTCAGGTTTTCTTAAACAGCTAGAATCCCCCCTTCCACATTTTTTTAGTTTTTCTGTTTATCATGGAGGTGTATGTATCTACAACACCATCACAACTTGTTTTTCACAAAAAATCGACAGACTTTTGCTTAAAACGTAAAGCAGTTCCGACCCTCTTCACCCAAATTCTGAAACGCTCGAGGTCACTCGGCTTGTTTATCAACAGGATGTTGACGTCATCCTGAGAAACATACAAAACGGTCTGTGCAGTATTGAATGGAAAATACACGAAGTGAATGTTTATCATGCCTATTTTGTCCTTGTAATTCAAAATACAAACGTGAAAAACACTTCATGTAATATGACAGCAATCTACTATATTACCTGTTTTGTGAAAAAACGATGAAATTGTGGCTCACAGTGACTCTCTTTTGAAGTAAATATTGGTGCATTGCGACGGGTGGTTTTGTCACGAAACGACCGGCATTTACAGCGGTCTGTGTACGGTCCACTGCGGCGTAGTTTCCACGTGTTTGGACATCGGCCGTACAAGTTAAAGAATGAGCGACTCATTTTTCTCTCTCTTGGTAATAGAAAAGAAAATCTTTCTGCTCTTTCTTTTTCATAGTGTCTGGTAAAACACAGCTACTGGGCATATCTCTGGCTTTTTGGAACAACAAAATTCTTCAAAAAAACACCATCTAAAAGAGACGGTTTTCTAAGTTTTTTGCGTGTAAACGTATGGAGCTAACTATCGTGTTGACTTCTCTTTCTCAGGATTGCGTCACGGGGTCACGCGCATATCATGAATACCTAATGAGCGTTTCAGAAATCGCGAAAATCTCATTTTCGAAAAGCGCACTTTTGCTTGCAATTTATCCACTTAAAACCGACAATTAAAAAATAATAAAAATCCACGTCGGCAAGAGGGATGTTTGGACTATCGGAAAAAGCCTAAATGCTGGATTTTCGCCAAGGGGGATTCTTCCTCTTTTAAAAGTATTACTGCATCTATGTAGCTAAAAATTCTACGAGACATTTTTAGTGACATATACTTCCAATCACGAGTGGAAACAGTGCCGTTTTTAACAGGTAAAATACCCTACTGATCACAGTCCTTGATGTTTGCCCTTCGTGTGATAATATTAATTGTAATATGTTATTTTCACTTTCATACTTTACCTGTTGTAAGACTTCCACTTGCCGAGCTCGTGAAACCTGTAGGTGGCTTCGTTGTCGGAAGCACAGCGCCTTTGCACGTATCGTTATCTTTAACCCTCCACTCACCCTTTACAAAAAAGAAAGAAATGAAGTTACCTCGGCGGAAACAGCATAATGAGACTTTTTCTAAAAGGGCAGTTTTTGTTAGTATTTAAGGGGAATTAATGAAAGCCTAGGCGTATGAGGTTTGAAATACACCATTAATTGTTTGTGTGATAAAGTAAAAGGTTTTTCTATTTGCCTTTTTCTTTGTACACATTGTTAATCAAAACTTATACTAAGGATGGATCAATTCAAATTTATTTGCATTTGCAAAATTTAAAACTGCATTGAATTTACAAATAAAATATGAATAAGTGATTATTTTTAGGGATTATAATCTAGGGACCGCCGGGGTGAATGAACTCGATACAAATGTCGACAAACGTCCCTGGGTCATAATTCCTAAAAATAATCACTTATTATTACGTAATAATTGAGGGAAATCGCGCAGGGGTTTTGGGGCGTATCTTAAATTATCTCTGGTTATTTCTCTGTAGAGCTTGCTAAGCTCACGTGATAAGCTCACTTGCTAAGCTCACGTGATAAGCTCACTTGCTAAGCTCACGTGATAGCCAATCCCAATAAGTGAGGAGCAACTGCACTACCGTGATTCGAGACCACCAGTTGGCTTCATAGCTCAATTAGGGCGTCTGCACGTTAAGCAGAAGGTCCGTGGTTCGAATCCCGGTGGAGCCAAGTTGCTTTTCACTGCATCCAGATTTCTCAAACTCATATGGACATTTGTCCACATTTGTATCTAATCTTTAAAATACTCACTGAGACAATTTCTACTGTGACAGAGAAAACACACCCCATTGCCATTGATAAAATTGGTAATTTAAGTGGAGGGTTGCACTATGCTTGTGTCGCGATGCCTTATGTACGTTGCCGATTAAAGGTTACGACTGTTACGCAAAATTGCACTTTTTCAAACCTCTATCAAGGAAGCCAGTCTTTGAAATTCTTAGACTTGGCCAACTCGGTAGCAAATTTCCTGCAAATAGTTTCTCCAAGCTCCATACACCGATTTTGTTTGGCAATAAAATGTATGTGCCACACATGAAACTCAGGACACCTAAATTCATGTATGACATATGACGTGTTTCAGACTTGAAACGGTTATAATTCAATCCACCCCGAGTATTTAATTAATCTAGTATTGGTTTTAACTACATGTATCCATACATTTATCATTTGCTTTTGTGTTTTTAACAAATGTGATGTCGTCTACATATTCGAGACTCATCACATTTGGCTGTCCCTCAAACAAGGCATTATTAATCTGAGCCAGAAAGCAAAGAGGACCCAATTTAGTTCCCTGAGGAACTCCACCCTGAGGAACGCCATAATCAGACATTTCACACCCATGCATGGATTAGTCATTGGTCTTTTTCCTAACTGCAGTAGCTTACTAATAACAATGTTACCACATAACTGTGACCCGTTGCAGTATCCTATTTCCGAATTGGTTGAGATAAATTTGATTTTACAGCAAGGCTCGAGAAAGATTCATTAATTCAAACAGATTTGTTGGTAAACACCTCGTGGTAGACGAAACAGAAGTCACAAGCTGGACACCAGTTTCTGTACTTCGTGTAGTAATTTCTTTCGCAGTGCGTGCATCCGATGGGACCACTGCAGATAAATACACAATAATATAATAACTTTATAAAATGTATCAACGAACTTTTCGCGTTTTTTTCCTGTTCTGACCACATTGCTTCCAATGCATAGTTCCGACCTGTCAATCAACCGAACCCGCCGACCAATTACAACAGAGCTAGCAGACAGCGCCCACATAAGTCAAAATGAAAATGCATTGCCTTACAAACAAATTGATCGCGATTTTCTGCCGATACGTCATGTACGTTGTAAGCAGTGTTCCGGGTGAATGTTTGGTTTCAAAGCCGGGCGATTCGCTGTTCAAAGGTAAGAAAGCGAATTGTTATGAATATATGACATCTCTGTATCACTTGCCTTTTACTAAGTGTGTGCTACGGCAACTGTCGACCCTGATACATGAATACTTTTGAGTTTTCTTAAATGATTCTGTGCTTTCCGTTTAAAGTCCCATTGGTTTGTGCAGTGTGTGTAGCCATTTTGACGATAGCGTGTGAGGCATAGCAACAATATCTAAGGGGCGGGGTTAATTAGGCAATCTCGGAACTATGCATTGTACATGATCTGCATGTATACCACATGCATGTTGCATATACTAAACTGTTCGGTAGATGACTGTCATTTGAACATAACTCCATATTGTAAGAGGGAGGAAGTATTTCAGTCTCTTCTCAAAATGGAAATGTGACATAAAAACCGCCTTACCGAATTCGCAACCGGCAAAACTCAATGTCTCTCTTATTAAGTACACGTGGGTGCTAAAGACAACATTACTATTTAATTTTAATGGATCGACCGGAAGAAAGTAAAAGGCCTACCTTTTAGAATTGTTATTAAAATAGCTTCCTGGATTACAAATCAAGTTCTCGGTGTTGCCATCTTGAAACATCCACTGGCTATCCGATAGTCCTATCTCGCAGTATTTTAAAGGCTGCAATGGGAAAACAAATAGACAAATAGTATGTAAATACCAGAATGTACAAAAACGACCTGAATATTTTCAATAAAATACAAATGCATTTTTTTGCTGTTACGGCCAATGGCAATGCAACGTGGTTAAACTAAATCCCAGAATGTCAGGCTCATAATAAGCATGTTCTGTTCAAAATGTCCTACTTTTTATCCTGAATAACTTTGTTATTTGCCAATGAAACAAGAAAGCAGACCATGTGAACAAGGCCTGGCAATTTTTAGTTGCATCAGCTTTGTCCGAGAGGCATTAGGCCTACATGTACATACCAAAGACAGACACAACTCTTCTCTGAGCTTCCTCCACGTATATACTAACAGTGTTTTGTCTCGACGTTGTCCTTTAGCTCGATCCTCAGTCTGGCCATAACTCGCATTAATTGACGGACAGTTCTGTCCGTCGCCTATCGCAAACAGTTGTCATTCGCGTCTTATCATTCGCGTCATTCAGAACTCGGGGAAGAATCGTGTAGATCTTTGTAATACAATGCCGCTCACTAATACTGTATCAATTGCAGAGTCCAATAGAAATCATCTATTCAAGTTTTCGAAATAAAAATTCAGAAGCAAAAAGAGAATTTGTTTTCTAACTCATCATGTGTAATTAGAAAAGGTTAAATATTTTGAACACAAAATAAGAAGTTCGATTTCGGCCAACTTTAAACAAATAATTTATTACACAAACGATTAACTTGGCAATTGCTCAAGAAAGACCGCAGCCACAAATATGTTAGCAATAGGAAAAACTGATTGTCTCGAAATGCGAATATCCGTATATTTATCATCTGATTTACTCGAATATAAGCACCAAAACATCAATATTTGTTCGCCAGTGCACTACCCGCTTTACTGAAGCAGGCTTCGAAGAGGTGCCGTTACCTCAGATCTGAACTGAATACCGGCACAATTTAGCATAGTGACTTTGATTTTTTGGGGGTAATTTTGGAGTCTTTAGTGTTAACAATGTGCCGCCATTTTGAATTATCTAACAATTTAGTGGTTGTGGATGTAACTTGGAAACCAATACAGTTTCTGCTTTCACTCTAACTACAAATGTTTTCATTTTAAATTAACACACAGTTCTCAAACTAAACGATCCTTTTTTTATTTGATTTTGAAGGATTCTAGCTTAAATTTATGTGTAATTCAAGAAAATCTGCTAAAAAGCACCGAATGTCACACCTAGGCCTATATACATTTGCACCAAATTATATTTAGTTGCTAATGAATTCTGTTTCAAGTAATGAATGTTTTTAATTTCTCTTATCCAACACCTTGATTTTCTGAATAGTATTGATTAATGGGGTTATCAAGGGCGAAAACAGGGTAAAAATGGTTGTGGATGTAACACAAAAACCGTTTCTCAACTTCATGGACGTAATGACCCTTCTTATCCACATACCTGTCGCTCTAGGTAAGTGTACGTAGTGTATTATGTTTATACCATATACTGAGTTTACTGCTGTTGCCAATTGTTTCACTGAAGTTTAAAAGAAGTTAGTAAAACACTTTAAACTACCACGAAAAGTTCTTACCGGGTGATCCATTGCTGTACGAGTTAGGACTACACTGAAGATTGTCAGGATTGTGACTAGCACTCGGATTCTGAAAATTTGTTCCATTTTAACTTACAAAATGGTGGCATAAACACGGCTTTTATGCAAGTCATCAATGTTGCGAAACAGACATAGTGCTTATAATGGGCATGACGGGTACGTGTGTTTGTAGTTTAAAGGTCAGCTTTTGTGTGTTGAAAATGTTAATGGCTCTATAGACCAAAATCAGTGAACTGTTTACCTATGCTTATAGCAGTGAACATATCAGATTACTATGCAGCGATTGTTTACCTTGGCAACTACGTCACTCTTTAGTTGTGAATGGTTTGGGGGGAGGGGGGGGGGGGGGGGGGGGGGGGTGGGGGCGTCGTGACATTTTTAAGCATGAAATGCTGATGACAATGAAATAGCGAGCCCTGACGGCTTCTAGACGGATTCTAGATGCTCTGTGGTGCGATCTGAGGCAATATTTAACCACTTTAAGCAGGAAAAGTGTGCAAAAAACGTGTTTTTTTTTTAAATTTATTTTTTTTGGAAAAAGGGGGTGCGTGCCCCCCCCCCCCCCCCCACGCCCACCCCCCACGCCCACCCCCCTGGATCCGCCCCATTACCAGTCTTTCATTGCTGAAATCCTTTGGGCAAACTGACTCACACCATAGAGTTGTATAAGCCGTTAGGCTAGAGTGCGCAGTCGCCACGCCTCGTGTACAAAGCCGCCGGCCCATCGTGGTGCTTCTGGCGCCATGTTATGCCGTGGCAACTTCTCGCGAAAAGTACCCGGATGACCATTTGTTTGTGTGTACGCGTGGCGATTTTTCTCGGTATTTTTAAACATATTTTGGTCTGTAATCCTCATTCCAAAATAGGAAATATTGCAGTACTACTTTTTAGCATACAATTACTTGCCATTCTTACTTGGATTTTCTTTTCTTTTGGATTTTGAATTAAAATAAATGCCATGTCCACAGTCAAGTTGAATATCTTGTTTTGTACGCCGTACATGTACGGTAACCGAGTTTTGTATCGCGATGGTGTTGTGGTGTTGCCATAAAATGCAAATGCTATATTACGGTAGCCGTAAATGAATTTCCAAGTGCTATTTTGTGCTATTTTCACAGCAAGAAAACTTAAATTTTCCATATAAAATCCAACACATCCAGACACGATTACCAAATAAAACAAATATCCTTTTTTATGAATGTCAATGGGCCTGGTACTACTATACAGTGAAACTTGTATATAGTGGTCACCCAAGGGACCGACCAAATGTGGCCAAAATAAACAGATGGCCTTGATATACCGGTGCAGTGGGCACATGTATGGATATACAAACATCCTAAAACATACCACAATGCATGTGTATTGCTTAAAAACAGCTAAAAGTGAAGTACACTTTTGAAAGTTGAAATTGTTTAAGTTTTTAATTACTATTGAAAGCTCCTCATAAAATTGTCCACAGTAGGTCGATTCATTGAGGCAATTTACTGCATGTGGCCAGATTACCCAAGTTCAACTTCCACCGGAATGGTACACACACAAATGCTGGTGCCCTGGCCACTGGCGCGTTAGACAGGGGCCCTAATAGAATAATTGGGTCTATAGGGAAAACCTGAGGGAGTATACCAACTGTGCCTCGTAGCTCAGCTGGTAGAGCATCTGCCTCGTGAAAAAACAGTACCCAATAGTAGTACAAATATGGATCGTGGTAGGACAAAAATATGATATTGGTTAGTAGTGCTGACAATAACCGATCATCGATCATGGACATCATCACATGATTGAGGAAGGAACAAACTGTAAACGGCAGTGTTAGGTTCTTTTTGAGTTCCGTTTTAACTAATATATCTGTTAAATAGGTGGTTTAGATAATAATATTCCTCACTCGTGAAACAAAATGCCATTTCTTTGACAACTACACGCAGCTGTATGCCGTAAAGTGCACTGTACATCGTGCGCGAACGCCAGCTCTTGCCACGGAAAAACATGGCTGCCGCTCTCCATGCGGGGCCGGTAAAACGTCCGAGTGCGCACTCTAGCCTAACGGCTTATACAACTCTATGACTCACACACACCATTGGGATGATCAGTCCCACCGAACCTTGGGTACATACCGGGCCCCCACTCCGGATCCACCACAAACATTTGGGACTTAGACGGGTCCCCGCCCCGTATAGTCAACTTGTGTAACCACCCTGGTGTCAAACTTATTCCGGGTATAAGATTTGTTCACATTCAGATGCTGCGACGAAGTGGGCTTGCCCACGAGGCAGCAGCCCAAAATAAAGTTCTATCCTGACCACGTTACCGGTGCTAACGTGATCAGTTCTGCTCCTGAATATTAATAAGGCCTTATATAGGACCTCCCACCACCGCTGCATGGTTTGGCCTAGTCCGTGCTGTGTGTAAACCATTTTATCGTTTAGCCGATAAAATATGTTATCATCGATATATACACTGGATGAAGCAGCGACGTCTTAACTTGAAGCCACCGTCCGTCATTGTACCCCACCTAATACAATGCCTTGCCTAGACTGGTCATACTGTCTTCGAAAGTCTACATCATGGTCTACATGTGTTAAGTGGAATGCAAGCGATCGCATGGACCGGGAAGCAGTCTAGGCCAAGCATTGTTCGTGGGGTACAAAGGCGGCCGGCGCATGGCTTCAATTCTCGTATAGCCAACTGATATTGCATACTTCATCCAGTGTATATATATCCATGGTCCCTATATTCATATGTGGACAGGAACCAGTCTATGCATGGGTCGGTGTACCCAGTGCGGCACGTCCACCGACACCGTGCAATTTGAAAGGGTCGAGACAAAATTACATGTAATAACATATTTTTATTTTGTTTATTTTAATATAAGACTCACAAGAGCCCTGGAGTTGATGGGATCTCGAACGAACAGCTCCGGTTTGGATCTCAGGGTCTTATTGGTCCGCTGACTTCTCTGTTTGCTGAGGTCTGGGAGAAGGAGAGTGTTCCTGAGGACTGGCTCAAGGGGATTATCACTGTGCTTCCCAAGAAGGGTGACCCCAGTGTCTGCTCGAACAACAGGGGGATTACATTGCGGTCAACTACTTCGAAGTTGTTCCAGATGGTCCTTCTCAGCAGGCTCTCTGAGGGTCTCAAGCTTGCTATGCGGGAAAATCAGTGTGGCTTCGGCAGGAACCGCTCCTGTGTTGATCAGATTTATTCTCTCCGTGTCATCATCCATCAGTGTACATAATTTCTTGTTCCTTTGTATATAAACTTTATAGGCTTTAAATCAGCATTTGATTGTATCAGTCGGGACTTCATCTGGAGGGCGTTCCAACATTATGGGCTGCCTGGAAAGTACATCAACATCATGAAGGCTTTCTTTGAGGGCACTGTTAGTGCTGTCAGGCACGGTGGCGACCTCTCCAGGTGGTTTAAGGTAATCAGTGGTACGGGACAGGGTGATATCCAGGGTCCACCGGTTTTCAATGTGTGCCTGAACTGGGTGGCTCAGCCCGCCGAGAGTAATTATAAGACCATCTCTCGCGGGTTGATGCTGAAGGAGAGTTCGACCGACACAGAGGAGGAGGTGGTCATGGACACTGATTACGCCGACGATATGGCGGTGCTGGATAGCACCAAGGAGGGTCTCAAGGAATCAACTGATTTGATCTCCAAGTACGCGGAATACGCCGGCTTGCGAATCAACAGCAGCAAGACGGAGACCATGGCTGTTTCCAAGCAGTCAGGTCAGCGTCCGTACACATAGGACGGTACTGTTGACGTCACTGTGAATGGGGTTACTGTTCAGCAGGTCAGTAACTTCACGTACCTGGGATCGGTGATTTCTGCTGATGGGACCATTGACAAAGATCTTGATTCAAGGATCGGCAATGCAGCTGGAGCCTACAACTCGCTCGGTAAGGTGTGGCACAACAGGAACATCGCCACTAATACCAAGATCAGAATCTACCGGACGGCTGTACTGACGGTGCTCCTGTATGGTAGCGAGACCTGGTCAACTACCAAGCGTCACGTACATCGTGTGGAGGTCTTCCATCAGCGATGTCTGAGACGGATCCTACGGATCAAGTGGTAGCATATGAAGAGCAATGCTGAGGTCTTACAGCGAGCGGGAATCGATGCGGTAACCAGCTTCATCTCCAGAAGCAGATTGCGCTGGTTGAGGCACGTGTCGAGAATGCCACCTGAGCGGCTGCCAAAGAGACTGTTACAGTGGAAACCACCACGCGGGAAGCGTTCGAAGGGCAGGCCACGTGAAACATGGACAAATTGCGTGCAGAAAATTATCTAGCAGTATCCGAAGAGTCGACGAGTCTCGAAGAAATGGCTGTTGCAGCGAGTGACAGAAAGCAGTGGAGGAAGTTGGCGTCTTTGAGGACCCGTATACCTGAAGCCGGCCACTCAAACGATTGAGGAGACCGCCACAAGTAAGTAAGATCCCTGTAATCTGATTGGACGACAGCGGGTCACGTGTCATTCAATATTTATTCCATTTAATGTTACGTCACTAACCGTGCTATTTTGTTCAATTTGCCGTGCAATTTTGTTCCATAGCGTGTTTTCATTGTACGGTGCGCCTGCCCACTGTATTACTTGAGCGCGTATGTACGTGTTTGACTATGTAGGTGGTGAATGTACATGTATGACGCGAGCTCGACCCCTGACATTTTGTTTACAACTCACACGCGCAAGCGACATGGCTGGTTTTGTACTAACTAACGGACGATGAAATAAACTGGAAGGGTAAGCCTGAATAATTTGTTAAAAAAACAAGGATCCACTTGGCCGTCATACAAAACAAATAATGATTATGATTTATTTCGTGCAATGGAAGGAATATTTTCATTCGGTGAAAGACGGAATGTCGCCATCTTTCACCTGATGAAAATATTCCTCCATTGCACTCATAAACATTTATTATTTGTATACTCCGCATGTCAGAAGGTACTTCAGGCAGGCGGAGTGGCGCACTCTGCCTCAGCGGCTCTTGTGGAGGCCGGTGCAGTCAGCCTTGTCACAAAAAGTGTTCACACACGTCACCGATAAAAATATTAATTTGTTTTATGTTGCTCAAAATTATCTTTCGCTCAGAGTATAATTTGCGTCTTTTTTTAACTGTATATACATTTGTAAACACAAACAAATGAGAATTGTGCTAATTTGTTGTAAAATTCACAAGGTGACTCAGAGCAATTTCCAGGCTTGTCAACATGTGTTTTGATGTTCCTTAGGGTTCCTTCGACCAATCTAAATTGGTAGTTTGCTTTCACCATAAAATTTCCACGGGAGTGCACATGCACTATTATAGCGTCATGGTACGATTAATAATGAAAGAAAGTAAGGGTCAATGCAATGGAATTGTTATCACTTAATAATGTAACTATATACAGTTACAGTTAACAACACTTCTTTTAAAACCCACTTTGAAAGTGCAATTACATGTTTTAGGTTATTTCCGTAATCACGACCAAAGGTACGATGTCACAATAGGCACACAAAAGTTACTGAACTAAATGTTTACTTTTTTTACTTTTCCAAAAACGACTTCATTTTATCCTTTCAAATCCATATATACAGATGGAAATATATTATAAATTATGTGTGTGTACAAAATGTTTACACAGGAGAGCAATTGAACGAAATAAGAAAAGAGGGTAGAGTTAAAATAACATAAAAACTAACAAAACAAACTAAATAGCATAGCAACTGCACGTATCAACAACTAAACACTGGTGTAAAGTTATACATAAAGGACCAATTAAACAACACACAGAAAAAGGGTATACGACAAAACTTTAATATATAAATTACACAAAATAAGTCTTTAAATAATTGATTAAGTTATTTTTTTTTTTATGTTTTGCTTTTTTGAGGGATTACGACCCAGGGACCGCCGGGGTGAATTAATTCGATACAAATGTGTACAAATGTCCATGATGAGTTTGGGAAATCTGGATGCAGTGAAAAGCAACTTGGCTGCACCGGGATTCGAACTGCGGACCTTCTGCTTAACGTACCGACGCCCTACCAATTGAGCTATGCAGCCTTTAAATAATTATATAAATTTTCCCGCAAAACCTTTTCATTCAAATTCATGCCCGGTTAACTTCAATTTCGTTCCAAGAAGAGTGAAACGCGTAAATGCTACAATTTATTTGCTCTTTGGTTTTTCAAAATGATCAATGATCAACCAATTTAAACATTTGTCCATTCAATGTCCTAAGATTTCAATATAATTCGTCTCAACTGATGATCATCTACATCAATTAAGGATTGAATTCGTCTTTGTTCAACTCATTTAATTAATTTATCGATCAAATTCCAACTAATTACAACTTTCAGGTTAGTTTCTTGCACTTGCTCTTATTCCGAATTGTCAACAAACATTACATGTCAACGTTATATAGGCCCACGCTAGGCAGCCATAATATATGCATGTAAAAAAATTAATGTGTTTAAAATAAAAGAAAAATTGCTACATTTCGGTGTACAGTTCATGCCTTGATCCCTTTGACAGGGGCATTCTCCCATTTCTAGAGCACTTGTTCACCTTCGGCCTACGGCATATAGGCCTTAACATATCGATATCCTGTCGTATCGCATTCGGTAATGTATCGCTATACCTTACAGTTTCTCAAAACAAATCGCGCGATCACCAATGGTGTTCGAACAACATTTAGTTGTGTTGAACCCTCAACACCAAGTTTTGCGAGTCAACCACCCAAATCAAATGTTCTTCTAGTTTTAAGAAGAACAACTAGACAAGAATTGCACAACTAATGTCCACGTACAGCAACGTACAAAAATGGCAACGTGGTGACTGAATTTCCTCTTTATTGCGCGAACTGTCTGTATCCTTAACATCACGTGGTACTTTCCAAACTGCCATTCCTGTGTAAATGTAAGACACAACAAAATGTTTACAGTTTCCAAAGGGCCGGTGCAATAATCTGGTTACAGTCAAAACAAGCATGCAAAATTTATATTTGTCCCTTTATATTTCTCCCTAATATTCCACACAGTTTTTGCTATGCTGTGTGTGTGTCTTTTTCAAAAAAATAGAGGTCCCAAAGTGTGACCCGAGCGTGACTTTTAACATTTATTTTAAGATTTTCATTCATTTAAAAGACCTTAGAAGATTTCCATTCATTTAAAAGACCTTAAAAGTTACTCTCCTTATCACAAGCAGCATACATTTTCTGCAAAATCATTGTGTAATAACTTATTTGCAAATTTGTAACAGTATTTCTCTGGCAGTCCCAAAAACAAAACGGTCATGGGCGACATATTCTTCATGGTGGCAACTCATCGACCATGAAACTGCCTGCCTACAATCCTGGCCAAAATGGCCACCTCCCCGCTCGCGTAATTTTTTTTTACACCACTGCGAGGGGAAAACAATGGGGTTTGTACCTTTTTAGCGTCTTGAGAAGAGATTATATAATAGGTTAGGATTCAGGGTTAGGGTTTAGGGTTGGTTATTTTAAAGGAATTTAGGGTTTTGAATGCGGTCGGTTTGCTTCGTGGTCTGGTTAGAAGAGAGCTCGACTTGTAATCATAAGGTCCCTGGTTCGAATCTATGCATGTTTGGGATTTTCCGAAATTTCTCGGTTTCTTCTTTTTCTCTAATAGTGAGAGTAAGAGTTGTCACTATTTCCAAGATTGTCACTCGAGAAGTGTCAGTCATTGGAAACTTAGACTCTATTCGGGTTGAAAAATTGGGGTGTACCCCTCGCTGCGGTGTAAAAAAAAAACACGCTCCCCGCTCCCCCGATCAATGTTGTTAGCCCGCGCGCGCTGGAGCACAAACCGCGCAAACAACATCGAATGGGGGCCGGGGGCCCAGCGAGTTTTGGCCAGGATTGTAGGCCTAAAGCAACCAAGATTTCTGAGACCGCTGACAACTTCAAGACACATTAATGAATTGGCTTTACCAAAAAACTGTATGCTCCTGTTCCGCGCCTTTTCAGATATGCCTGTATATACTAAAACAAACCTCACAAAATACTCACCTGCTACGTTAGGGCGAATTGATTCTCATTAGTTCGACATGTTGTTCAGGTTTTTCACCCCTGCGTTTATCATCATTTAGTTTCCTGGATTTTCAATGTCAGGTAAATTTCAATTCAATTGAACTAATCTCATTTGCGCATATCTTATATAAATATGTACACGTTTGTTGCACATTGTGGGGCTACATTATGTAGGTTACACCGACGTAAACACAGTGGGTAACGCCACTGGCAGACGACGGCCAGAAACATCAGAAACCCCTTCCCCTAATGCTCTGGGATGTTTTGGTGTGTTACATCCCTCCGAGAGATGGAGCAAATATGCTAAATGCCTTGCTCAATAAAAGCCAGTGTTGTAGTAGAGTCACCAATATCGAGTCCGAGTCTCGAGTCATTAGCCTCGAGTCCGAGTCTGAGTCAGGTGTCACTTTCATCGAGTCCGAGTCCGAGTCACGTGTCACTTGTTCGCCAAAGTAACTTAATCAAACTGGATCTGCTATATTTCATTCACACAATATGTGAAATGCTGACGTGCTCGTGTGCTCATTGCCGGCCTGGTAGGGCAGTGTACATATTCACGCGTCGTACTGTGTTTTCCCAATAATTATGCATTAGGCGAATATATATCTTTTTTCTTTTTAAAAATATGTCATTGTGACTCGTAAGTCACGATCCAAAATGTTCCAGTTCGAGTCCGTGTCATTTTCCAATGTGAATTGAGTCCTGGACTCGAGTCCTACAACACTGAACAGGTACCACGGCCAGGTGTTAAACCCTCAACACCAAGTTGTGCGAGTCAACGACCCGAATCAAAGAGCAGCCTAACCGTGACATTCATTTGACGTAAAATTCTCAATGCATGTAGACCTACCTCTTTAAGGTGTGTACGTACCAAGCGCAGCCAGTGGCGCAGCCGATCAGTGTAATAAACAACAGACCGCATATCACAGAGAGTACGTTCACTGCAACGAAACATATGTACTTGATTACAAACCTATACTAAAGCGGAGTAGCAAACTCGGTGACATAAAGAAAACTGCCAAAGTGGTATTTACACGTTGTCAGAAAATATTTTCTTGCATAAACATTAAAGGAGCGTGACCAGAGTTTCTGGAAAATAGTTTTCGATGTAACTTACCAATATTATCAAGTAACTCCCATACACACCTCCCATGTCCCAAAAACCCGAAAACATTCGCAATTTCCATGTACAAAATTGAACAAAACTATCGAGTATGCTTTCAGTGGATAAACGTTGATACTGGAAAATTAGTTTACAAATAATCGGTGGATTTTCGACGATATCCTCGGAAATATGCGGCCTAGAAGCGCGGGAGTTTCAGTTTCGTAATCAGAAAAATATAACGGATGTTATGATATAAAAATCTCATGACCCATAAGGTAAGTCCCGGGGAGTTATGGGTAAAAAAAAGTGATCTGGTCACACTCCTTTAAGATGACTAAAAACTAACCGATTTTATAGCAGGTCATGTTATCGTCGCTGTTATGATCCACTGCAGTCGTTTGGGTCTCCATCGTGTTTGTTACAACCTCGCTCTCTGAAAATTAGAAACCAGGGTTGTAGTCGAGCTATCACAACTCTAGAGCCGATGAAATCACAAGTCCTTGACAATTCCTGCACAAGTCCGTCACAAGTTCCGTACAAGTCCAGTAACAAGAAGGAAATGGTGAACACGCACAAAATAACGCCTTCGTTGGAGTTCTTTAAATATAGCTTGTGACTTGAATTAAGATCCAAAGACTAGTGGTAGACTTGTGAAGGCTTGTGAGGACTTGAGATGGACTTTTGATGGACTCGACTACAAACTTTTAAATCCATTTATTAGACATATGTGTCTTCGCTATGCTCATCCCGTTTTGCACAATCGATTCAATTGTATGCAATCATCGTATGACACATTGACATTTGTCTTCCTTTGTACAGCAGTAACCTCCCCACCCCCTCCCCCTAAATACCACCACCACCCCTACCACTCTCAAAATAAAAAAATACTAATGTATACACTCATACACCAGTAAAAAGTCACACAGATAATCACCAGTACGAGAAAGAAAATAATCATTACATAAATTATTGGCTCAAACCTATAAGTTGACAGGAAAGCCACAGACCGGTGACATCTAGGGCACAAAAACCATTTATTTCCTAAATGCACAATTAAAGTTGTACATATTACATGAGGTAAAAAAGAGAATTTGTAAACCTGTTCATCTTCAGGCATAACATGAGATTAAAGTGGTAAAGCCCCAACACATCATTTGCAGTTACCCGAAATTTGACAAGAAATTTGACATGAAAGACTTGACTGAAAGTGTTGATACTTGATAGCGATGGTAACAAACACCACCCAGCAGGTCTGGGTACGAGACTACGTTTGTGTATGTTTGTTCCAATGTACTGAAGTGGACTTGTTATTGTGGATAATTTTAATGTCTTACTATTTGCTGTCGTTGCTGTAACGCTCGGTGCTGTAACACTGTAACACTGTAACCCCGGTGCAGGGGCGTCGGAAGCAGTTTGACATTGGACGGGCATTGCTGAATATTGACAAAGGATATGGGTCATTCTATAAATTCGGGGTCCATTTTTTCTGTCCCCCGTTACATCTGACATCTTGTAAAATGTTGTAGTTTGTAAATTCAGGACATATTCTTTAAATGCCTTCTATTTCAAAGAGTGGTTACATAAAGTACAATTCATAAAAATATGTTTTGAAGGCATTTTTAATGATACTTGTATGGCAAATAGCAGTATGTCGGGTGTAACGGGGACAGAAAAATGTCACACGTTGGACCCCAAATTTATAGAATGACCCATATGTATATTGAAATATGTTGGAGCAAACCTATAAGAATATCAAGTAACTTTCGTTGCTCTGATTAGGATATGACAGAAGTTTATAACCGTTTTGTACATTGTGTGGAATAACAGTGAAAGAAAATATTAAAATGGCAAATCATTGGACCCTTGTTGTTATTGAGATGCACCACAACTTTGCTTATGAATATACGGAAATTCTTAATAAAAATAGAAAACGTAAGTAAAACACATCCTCTACTATATATAATAGTTTTATTCAAGACAAGTCTATTCCATGCGTCCCTTAAAGGAGCGTGACCAGATCACAATTTGGGGTTTTGAATGCGGTCGGTTTGCAACCAGCTTCGTGGTCAAGAAGAGAGCTCAACTTGCAATCATAAGGTCCCTGGTTCGAATCTCAGTGTTGTTTGTGATTTTTCGAAATTTTCCGGTTTCTTCTTTTTCTCTAATAGTGAGAGTAAGAGTTCTGGCTATTTCCAAGACTGTCACTTGAGAAGTATATCAGTCATTGGAAACTTAGTAGACTCTATTCGGGTTGAAAAATGAAGGTGTACCCCTCGCTGCGGTGTAAACAAAAAACACGCGTCCGGATATGTTCGTTACTTGTTAATGTCAGTTAAAAAATGGGTCATTAAAATAATTTTTCTTTCGAAATCCTGTGCATTTCGATATTTTGCACGGAGGTTCCAATGTGAGTAAAAATTATGCAACAGCTATTAGCACTATGAATGAAAAATAGTCGGAAAAGCAAACTTCAGTCCGATTTCGAATTCTGGTATTATCGAAACAGCTCGATATCGGGTCGTGTCACTATTTACGATCAAGACGTTAGCTTACTCTCAAATTTTCGACTTAATGTTTGTATTTTTGTCTTGTCATGAATAGTATTTTTAGGAGTATTTTCTAGAAAATCTGGACACGCTCCTTTAAGTCGCTGTTATTTGTGTGAAGACGTTACCTGTTTTCGGAATTTGAGTACTAACTGGTGTTTTTGTACTAGGAAGTTCGGCGCTTTTACATCGTTTGTTAGGTCGGATTGTGCATGGCTATAGCATCGAACAAACGGAACAAAATTTGTGACATAAATTAGAAAGATATAGCTATATACATGTGAAAACATGTTAAACATTGCAGAACAGAGCAAAAAGGAAAAATACATTGTGCGTTTACGTCTTGTACTAGATAGTTCCAACGTCACGTATTGCTGGAAAGCATGTATTGTGATTAGTAACACTTTTTCTTGCACAATAAACAGTTTTCTTATTCTTAAAGTTGCATTGCCCGTGTTTCGGTAAAAGGATTTTTAAAAATTAATTTACACAAGCGAACGAATTTAGAAAGCTTACGTGTCTCTGTAACGAAAAATATCAAAAACGTAAATTTCCGACGTCGGGAATTGGAGATACAAGCCTTTTTCTTGAAACGTGCTTCATATGTTGTACATGTGCGCGTACGCTCATATGTACATAGTATGTGTACAATGTACACATGTACGCGCACATGTACATTTACGTCATAACCCTGTCGATTAAATGACCTGCCAGCCATTTAATCATTTCTTGTTTTTAATCGACTGGCATTAATCCTTGACGGATTTTTACGTTCTTGGTACCAAATGAAAGCTGATAACTTTTTCTATTCTAGAAAAATACCTATTTAACTTTTAAAAAGAATTGTACGCCCAAATCGGCCCAAACACGGGCAGTGCAAGTTTAAACTCCTTTTATTAAAGTTAGATAGCAAGTTTTGAATTGTATATCCCTTCGATCACATTGTACATTTGTTGAAAGGTATTTTTTTTCCTGTCCTGTGACTGAAAGGCTTGCACTTTTGCAGCCACATCAAATAACTGAGGAAAATATTAATCATCTGTTCCCACCTGTTGTTCACAATCGAAACATGAATCACACTCAGGACACCAGTTCCTGTGTCGAGTGAACGTATCACGTGGACAGAACTTGCAACCGACTGGGCCGCTGTAGTGAATCATAAAAAGAAAGACATTTTGACATTCGTATTTTTATTTCAACATTATCCAAAAAAGGGAGTCCCCGCAAAAGGATTTATTGCGCAAGTCAACCACAGCTACAAAAACACCCCAATCCCGCAAAATTTAGAACGCACATAGGTTCATCCTGGCATACAGTAAAGCAAATATATAGAGATGTTTACAACTCCGTATATACTGTTCAAACTGGAATTCATCGGAGTGACATCGTTATAAAACGATGATGTGTCTTTGATATATAAGAAATTGAAAACGAAATTTTAGATGGTGGTGAAAAAAAGCACTGCCCCCCCCCCCCCCCCCCCCCCCCCCCCCACACACAGATACTTGTATTCGCCGTCAATCGGGGACGTCCTATTAAACTTTTTAAAACCTTACTGTAGGGAAGAATTTCTGTAGTGACACCTTACTCAATTTTACCTAAAGCTACAGAGATAAAATTTAAGCGTAAGTGGTTTGTGCCCTGACCTATAATGGTTTCACAAACATTATAGGTTAGGGCACAAACCAATAGGTTAGGGCACAAACCATTTACGTTTAAATTTCAGCTTTATAGGTAACGTCCCCGATTGCCGAAGTTCGGATGTGTGCGTGTGTATACCGACAATCGGGGACGTTCCATGGTGAGAACAAAAGACGGACAAGGTCCCCAATTGACGCACCGTCCCCGATTGCCAATCCCATGTAAATCCTATGGAGGCTTTCGCAAAAAAAAACTGTCCAAAAAAAAACAAAAGAATGGAACGTCTCCGATTGCCGGTAAATACACACTCACACATGCATGTTGCAACGAATCTTTCGGTCTTGAATCAAGAAGTAGTGATTTATCAACATTGCATGTTTCGGTGGATCGCATGTGTTGCAACAGTCTCCCATGGAAAGAACACTGGCTACGATGCTGCCATGTTGTACCTTTGCACCACCACAGAGCAGACATTTTTTTCAGATGAGTTTGTTGATGTCTTTCTTTTGATTAATAATTGGTTTTATTTCCAGAACCATTAAAAAACATCTTTAGATTCTTAATGAGCTGATATAAAAACCCACAGCTGCAATAAGTTTTAAAGTCGGATTGTGAACTTGATCCGAAAATTTACGCGTAGTTATCGAGAGAAAAAAATTCCCCCTAAAACTGTTGTCTTTTCATGAAAAAGGTAAATAAAGCATCCGGCGGGATGCCCAGTTGGTAGAGCAATTGGCCATGTAAGCCATAGGTTCAATCCAAGTCGGGGCATTGCAATTTCCGGTGTTTTTAAATTCAAATAAAAAAGAGTTTTCCCGTGTTTTATTTGTTTGTTTCTTTTAAAAAATTTGTCTGAGACTGCAATCTTGTGATCAAAACTAATTGGAAAAATTGATTCTTTGGAGGCAAGATTTCAGCAACTGACGATATTATGCAACGTTTTAAGTAATTGTCATAAATCGTCCAGTACAAGGCTTTGCAGCAATGGAAACAAAATATTTACCCAAATATAAATACCTACACAGGTATTACAATTTATGTCGGTCAATTAAAAAGTGTAACACAATAAATGGGCACGTACCTTTTGTTTGCATTAAAGTTGTAATCAAAATATCTGCCTGCTTTGCACGGATTAAACACTGTAATACCGACCTTAAACGAAGCAATGTTGTTATTATCGTCCAACTCGCAGTACTTAGGCTGTTTAATGGAAAATAAAATAAAAAGAAAATGCTTGTTTATGTTTAATCGTATACTTCCTACTTCTATAAGCACAATGCGACGTTGGCTGCGCACTACCCATATATGTTTCTATGGGGGACCAAAAGTGGACAATCCAAATTTGAAATGTACTAAAAAAAACTTTAAGTAAAAAACCTTTTCCAAAATTTCAAATTTTCTGCTAGCAGTAATTTGGATTTTACTTCATACTCCATAACACCGTGGTCCGAAAGTGGTCATCCAAAATGTCAATTTTTGGTGCTAGCAGAAATTTGGATTTTACTTTTGTGCAAAACCAAAATTATCAAATTTCTACTGGTAGAAATTTTGATATTACTTTTGTGCCAATTCAAACTTTCCAAATTTCTACTGGCAGAAATTTGGATTTTACTTACATGCCAAACCAAAATGTCAAAATTTCTAGTGGCAGAAATTTGGATTTTACTTTAGTTCCAAACCAAAATTTCAAAATTTCTAGTAGCAAAAAAAATGTGATTTTACTTTAGTGCCAATCCAAAATTTCCAAATTTTTACCAGCAGAAATTGCCAAATTTCTGTTTCCAAGTTTCTGGGGAGCTCCTTTATTCAAAGAAATGGAACAGTCCACGGTGTTGACGTTCCAAAGCGCTCCTTCCGGCGCGCGCGCTTTCTTTTATGCCTATTCTTCCTGACCACAAATTAGTATCACACTGAATTGAGTTATGTCGAATTGTTAGGCCTAAAAGAATTCTATAGGCCTACGTGTATTCTTCGCTCTTCGCAGAGAGCCAATCACGCTTCTCGCTCCATTTATGGTAGCGTCCACTTTTACTAGGGGGTGGGGTCTAATGTTTAAACGAACAGTGACTGTAAGGACGTTTTTTAATAGGCCTATCTTTATTCAGATGAACTGCGTTTACCTTTTAGCGAAATATAGTAAGTCTTCCTTCAGTTACGAACATTTATACTGCGTGCAAGATAAAATGATATACATGTACGTAAAAAGATCTCCCCAACACAAATTGTGGTAATTGCGGCTACGATGTCGCGAGATAAACAACTCATTAAAAGGTCAAACGTTCCAGGTCAAACATTGTCCTTGTCTCTGATTGGTCGAACAGCCCGAGGCCTGGAATACAGCCCAGGTTAACTCGTTTCAGCAAGGGTTCTTGGCCAAAAAGGCCCTTAAATGTCGAACCATGTCTCATACATGTTCCCCAAACGGGATTTGCACCCAAAAAAGCCTCATCTAGGACCCAAAATTTCATTTTAATTCCTGGTCTAGTTATATTTGTGTAGGCATATCCAAATTTCTGCCACTAGAAATTTTGACATTTTGGTTTGGCATGTAAGTAAAATCAAAATTTCTGCCAGTAGAAATTTGGAAAGTTTGAATTGGCACAAAAGTAAAATCAAAATTTCTACTAGTAGAAATTTGAAAATTTTGGTTTTGCACAAAAGTAAAATCTAAATTTCTGCTAGCACAAAAATTGACATTTTGGATGACCACTTCCGGACCACGGTGTTATGGAGTATGAAGTAAAATCCAATTTTCTGCTATCCAAAAATTGGAAATTTAGTCAGGCAGCATGTGGTGTCCCGTGGGACCTTAATGATTAGAAGGTCTCACCTACCTAGATGTATTACAAGGGTGCTCAGAAGCACAAAAAACATTGTTGGCAATTTCAAAAATGTTGCAGAGGGCGGCCATCTTGGATTTCAAAATGGCCGCCAGTTTAAGCCTTATTGCATATAACTATGTAAGGTGTAGGCAACTAATCAGCCGATTTTAAAGATCATGGTGTTGATATTATTGTTTTCCGTGGTGCTAAATGCAATTCTGAGATTTTCAAACTGATGACTGGTCAGGGTCACGTGATTAGGATGAGGATCTGGGTCATTTCCAATATGGCCGCCATTAAAATTATCAGGTGTATAGGCAGTGTCAGGTGTAGGTACCTCAGCCGATTTTAAACATCATGGTGTTTATACTATGGTTTTCCGTTGTGCCGAATGCAATTCCGCGGTTTTCAAAATGATGAGAGTTCGGGGCCACGTGATTAGACCGAGGATCTGGGTCATTTCCAATATGGCCGCGATTAAAATTAACAGGTGCCAGTTGTAGGCAGTGTCGGTGTAGGTACATCATCAGCCGATTTTAAAGATCGTTCTGTTGATACTATAAGGTTTTCCGAGGTGCTAAATGGAATTCTGAGGTTTTAAACTACGAGTGGTCAGGGTCACGTGATAAGGATGAGGTCAATTTCAAATCTGGGTCAATTCCAAGATGGCTGCCTTTGGCCTTAAATCGCTGAAATGGCTGTAACTTCTTTAATATTTTGTGTAGAACAATGATTTAAATGTCTACCCTAGGGTTTTCATGGTCAGGCAATTCACTGACATCAATAAAATTTCAACCCAACCTTCAACAAACGATAAAAGCCACAATCTCAAGATGGCGGTCATAAATCCCCAGTGGTATAGGGGTAGAGAGAATTCGAACGCCTGTGCTTAGTTATACTTCTCTTTAACTGCTGGTGTTGGATACGTAATATTTATAATTATTGGTCAGTAACATGGATGATTACGTCTTGTAGCAAGGCTGGCTGCATCACCGTCCGTAAGAGCCGCTAGGGCAGGGTGCGCCACTCTGCATGATTGCACTTCTAGAGCTGCTTTTGAGATGTACGATTCAGGAGGTAAGCTCATCCCACGCAGGTTTAATTAGGATAAAAACCCTTTAATTGGAGCCTTTAACTGCAAAATTCTCCACTAGAAGTAGAAAATAATTCATTGCTGTATGAATCGAAGGTACAACTGGACTAGTGTTTTGAAACGTTTTTAGAGTGGTTGTCGATCAGTGCCTTGTTGTACTGTATTGGGGTGGGTTGGGCCGGGTTGGGGCTGGGCTGGCAAGCTTAGCTGGGCTGGCTTTGGGCTGGGCTGAGGGCTGAGTTGGCTGCTGGCGCTGGGCTGGCTAGCTGGCTGGCTTGGGGCTGGGCTTAGGCTGGGGCTGGTCTGGGCCGGACTGGGCTGAGCCGAGCCGAGCCGGGGGCTGAACTGTGCTGGGGTGTGCTGCGGCTGTGGGGGCTGGGATGGGCTGGCCTGGGCCTGGGGATGGGGATGGGGCTGGGGCGGATGGGGATGGGGATGGGGATGGTTTGGTTGGTTGGTTTCAGGCTGGGCCGGAGTGGCTTCAGGCTGGGCCGGGGTGGATTCGTGCTGGCTGTGGGTTGGGCCGGGGTGGCTTCCGGCTGGGCTGAGCCTCCAGCTGGGGTCGGGTGGCTTAGGGCTGGGCCGGGGTGGTTTGGGGCTGGGCCGGGGTGGCTTTGGCTGGGCCGGGGTGGATTCGGGCTGGCTTTGGGTTGGGCCGGGGTGGCTTCCGGCTGGGCTAAACTTCCAGCTGGGATCGGGTGGCTTAGGACTAGGCCGGGGTGGCGTGGGGCTGGGCCGGGGTGGCTTTGGGCTGGGCCGGGGTGGATTGGGGCTGGCTTTGGGTTGGGCCGGGGTGGCTTCCGGCTGGGCTAAACTTCCAGCTGGGCTGAACTTTCAGTTGGAGTCGGGTGGCTTTGGGCTCGGCTGGGATGGCTTCAGTCTGGGGTGGCTTTGGACTGGCTTCGCGGGGTGGCTTCGGGCTGGGCCGGGATGGCCTCGGGCTAGGCTGAGGTGGATTCGGGCTGAGCCGGGGTGGTTTTGGGTTGGGCTGGGCCGGGGTAGCTTTGCACTGGGCCGGGGTGGCTTCTGGCTGGGCTGAACTTCCAGCTGGGGTCGGGTGGCTTGGGGCCGGGCTGGGGTGGCTTTGGGCTCGGCTAGGGTGGCTTCGGTCTGGGGTGGCTTTGGGCTGGCTTCGGGGTGACTTCGGGCTGTGCCGGGATGGTTTCGGGTTGGGCCGGGGTGGCTTGGGGCTGGGCCGGGATTAATTCGGGCTGGCTTTGGGTTGGGCCGGGTGGCTTCTGGCTGGTCTGAACTTCCAGCTGGGGGCGGGTGGCTTGTGGCTGGGCTGGGGTGGCTTTAGGCTCGGCTGGGGTGGCTTCGGTCTGGGGTGGCTTCGGTCTGGGGTGGCTTTGGGCTGGACTGGGATGGCTTTGGCTGGGCCGGATGGCATCGGGCTGGGCCGGATGGCATCGAGCTGGGCTAGGGTGGCTTCAGGCAGGACATATATGGTTTCGAGCTGCATGGGCTGGGGTAGCATCAGGCTGGGCTGGGACAGTCTCGGGCTAGACTTCGGAGCTTCGGGATGGCTTAGGGTTGGGCTGGCCTGGGATGGTAATTTGTTAATAAAACCTGTGTGGGATGAACTGACCTCCTGAACCACGTGTCTCTAAAACAGTCCTAGAAATACAGATTGTCAGAGAGGCAATTCTGGCAGAGTGGCGCACCCTGTCTTAGCAGCTCGTACGGTGGCTGATGCAGCCAGTCTTGCCACTAGATGGGGGGGGGGGGGGGGTGGGGGGGGGATAGGGGGGGTCTTGTTAAGCACATTACTGACCAATAAAAGAAGCTACATCTGACATAAGCAGTTAGAGAAGCCAATTTCTCTACCCCCTTCCATGCCTATATATTATGACCGCCATTTTGAATTTGTTGCTTTTATTGTTTGTCGAAGGTTGGATTGAAATATCATGAATACCAGTGAATTCCCTGACACTGAAAACCCCAGGGTAGACATTTAAGTCACCGTTTTACTCCAAATATTACAGAAGCTACAGCCATTTTAACGATTTTCAAGGTCATTGGCGGCCATTTTGGAATTGGCCCAGATTTCACCCATTTCTGGTGACTTGATTTTGGTAGACTTTTTTCCTGTCATTCACCACAATCAGTAGGACCAATAACCACTGAAAAATCTTTTGTTAAATTTTGTTGGAGGTTGGGGACTTTTTTTTTCTAGCAGAAAATGGTTATAAAATGTCGGCCATTTTGAAATCCAAGATGGCCGCCGTCTGCAACCACTCAGATTTTGCCAACATGGTTTTTCTTGTTCCTTGGGGTGTAATTAAGACATCTAGCTATGTGGCATTTTCTAATCATCCGATGCCCACGGACCTTAATTTCTTACCACATGCTGCCTGACTAATTTGGATTGTCCACTTTTGGTCCCCCATAACTCTCGTGACGTGAGATTACATGCACAATCTCATTTCCCAGTCAGAAATGAAAAGGCATGCGGTCAAGCGAAATCTTGAAATGAATGATGAGCGTAGTCAACCTGTTCCATTTCAAGTGGGTGATGTTGTATACATATATATTCCAGCTACACAAAAATAACTTTCGAGGAAGCTTATAGTTTTGGTGTGGCCCATATTTGTTACTTGAGCGAACTGGTCCACTTAATTTCAAACTCCAAAATTTGGAAAATAATAAATTATTTAAAACTCCAATACACGTGAACAGAATGAAGTTTGCGTATGACAGATTTGCACGACCTACAAATGATAAAAAAAACCAAGTGATGTCAGTTAACAAGGGTTCTGTTGATGACTAAGAGGACATGGCTTGTCCAACGTCATCATCTTAGCCATTGAGGGCTATTCGTGAAGTACTGTCTAACAAAACTACCAGGGTTACCTATAATGAAACCACAAGAATATGAAGTGGAAAAGGTTATTCGTGGCAAGATTGTAAACAACAAATTGCATTATTTAATCAAGTGAAAAGGTTGAAAATTTAAATCAAACTCTTTTGGATTATCTCGGAGATCACCCCGTACGTATAACTGGCAAATGTAAAGTGTAAACGTATTTATTTATGATTATCTATTTTGATACTCCAACTAACATCGGATCCGGATCCTGGAGCTCTAGTCAAGCCGCATTCCTGAAGTGGAAACTGCAATTGAGGCGTCACACTGAGGTTTCCGGAGTACTTCAAGGGGGTAGCTATAGCTGACTTTCATCACCAAGCATAATGTAATTTTGTTTGTTTAACTAAACAGCGATGTAGGGTCACCGATGTTTGATGCATCATTAAGTTGAGTTTTTGTAAAATAAATTTATTTAGACACGGACTATTTAGTGTGTTGATTTTTTTAAAGCGGTTCCGTGTCTATCCCGGTTGGTTCCGATGGCCTAAGGGTAGTCATCACACATGATTAAAACCAACCTCAGTAAATAGGGAAAATAGTCGTTATTCTCCCGGAAGCTTTACAGTCCCGGAAGCTTTACAAACCACGGCCTGCGCACGAAGTGGTATTTGGGCGAAGTGGCGTTTGGGCGAAGTGACCGACATCGTTTGAAACAATAGTTTTCGTCTCATGAGACGAATATTAATTGTTTTACTCATTTCTCAAAGAAATAAAAAGCACTTCATACAAAACCATTTAAAGGGACGTTTTCCATCAACATTATTAGCATAACAATATAATTTCCTCAACATTATTGGCATAACAATATTTGTTTTGCCTGAGTGTCCAAAATTATTCATACCCCATGGCAAGTCTCAGATTTGAGACACACTAAACGGGGTTTCGCACTGTGTGAATGTACGTGTACATATCTGCTAAATCGGCTCTGCGCTTGGTTTTGTTTTCAACATATTTTCCTCGCTCTCACGTTGTCATCACAAATTCAATTTGATCTGTATTCACGGATTATACATCAAAAAGAAATAAAATGCATACACCTTATTAATACATCACAGATAAAGCGAAAAATCTGCATATTAACCGGTATCCGTTTTTATGCTACGCGTATGAAGGCCGATAACCGTAGTCAACGCGTCTAAAAAAAACATGTGTACTTCGATTATATACGCGTCACACGAAGCTCATAAAGTCATGTCGTATCCGTATCCGTATCCGTATCGGTATTCGTGACGGTGCAAAACCTCTCTATACATATGCTTTGACATTTCTATGATTCTTTGTTATGCAATTACATGTAGTCCAAGATGTGTGCCTAAAATGTGCGCGTACGCTCATATGTACATAGTATGTGTACAATGTACACATGTACGCGCACATGTACATTTACGTCATAACCCTGTCGATTAAATGACCTGCCAGCCATTTAATCATTTCTTGTTTTTAATCGACTGGCATTAATCCTTGACGGATTTTTGCGTTCTTGGTACCAAATGAAAGCTGATAACTTTTTCTATATGAAAAAAAAATCCTATTTATCTTTTTGTTTTAAATTTGACGCCCAAATCGGCCAAAACACGGGCAGTGCAACTTTAATGTTAAAAAAAGTAATACTAAAAGTGTGTGGCGAGAGATAAATGGAATCTTGGGCAAGAATAACCAGGAGAATCTTCCTTTAGACATGACCGATGGAACCCAAAAATATTCTATTTCGCCCGAGATTTCTGATGTTTTTAATTCTTATTTTGCCAGTATTGGATCTTCATTGGTCAGTAAAATTCCTGTTTCAGATAAAACTTTCACGAGCTACCTGCATGATCCCAACAGTTCTACATTATTTCTTACTCCAACCAACTTCTTCGAGGTCACTAAGATTAATTGGCAAGGAACTGAGTAATAGATTCGATGACATCAGCCCTCTGTTGTAAAATTCGTTATTTCATCTATTGCTCGGCCCTTAGCCCACATTTTCAATCTTTCATTTTCTACTGGTTTATTTCCTTCTGACCTCAATATTGCAAAAATTATTCCCATTTTTAAAACCGGCGACCGCCGTGATATTCGCAACTATATAGACCTATTCCTATCCTGCCATGCATTACAAACATTATTGAGCGACTTGTGTATAATCGTCTCTCTCATTACATCTCTCGCTTTCATCTTTTCTGCGATCATCAATATGGTTTTTATCGATCTGTCTAAGGCGTTTGTTACTATCGATCACTCCATTTTCCTTTCCAAATTTTACTTTTATGGGATCAGAGGGATTGCACTATAGTGGTTTCCCAGCTATCTTTCTCAGAGACAACAATTTACTGCTGCGTATAATTATAATTCCTCTATACTAAATATTTTCCACAGTTTCCCCCAGGGTTCAATACTAGGTCCTCTATCTCCTAGTTTTGCTTTACATAAACGATCTTCCTAGCTCACTCTTCTTCTTCTCTTTCATTTACATTATTTGCTGACGACACAACCATCTTGAGTATACCGGATCCAATCTACATGCAGTAACTACTCAATTAAATCGTGACCTGGTTAAAGTCTCGTCCTGGTTCAAAGCTAACAAACTGTCCCTCAACCAAACCAAAACCAAATACATGATATTCTCTAGATCTTCCCATATTCCACCTGACACACTTTCTGTACAAATAGACCAAACAGCAATAAGTACAATATATTAAATTGTTAGGGGTCATAATCGATGAGTCTCTTTCTTGGAGGGAACACATATCTGCTTTAGTCAAGGTTACCTTTCGGAACGTTGGCGTATCAGCCAAGCTTCGTCACTTTCTTCCTCCAAATTCTACGGTTCTCCTTTATAACTCTCTCGTTTTGCCTTATTTTAACTATTGTAGCATCGTCTGGGACAGTTCATCCAATCAGAGGTTGCATCCCCTGCTTATTAATAAAACGAGCGACTAGATTATGTACCTGTTCCCACCCACGTGAACACTGCACCACTCTTTGCTAAATTAATGTAGTGGCCTATCCCGTCGAATACGTCGGTGTCTAGCTGCACGACGGTTCTCACAAGTAGCAATGTATGCAGCAGATGAAATAGAACGGCCAAGGTGGATGGCAGAACGCCAGCGGGAACGATCCTTCACCAGGGTCTGCCAGGAGCTAGATGGAATCTGGAAACTCCGCAGATCTCGCTTCAGGACATCCTTATAGCGGAGCTTTGGACGGCCACGGGGGCGAGGAGCATTGGACAGCTCTCTGAAGAAGATGTCCTTCGGCAGTCGACCCTCTTCCTGCCTGCAGACGTGGCCAGACCAACGGAGGCGGCGAGCTGATAGCATTGTGAACATGTCATTGACTCCAGTGAGCTCAAGGATAGCAGGATTTGATACTTCACACGGGTATAATCATGTTTAAATTTACTCCCTATAGGTCATTCTTTACCTCAGTTCAAAACACCCACAGACACTCTACTAGGTTGCATGGCAAACATAACTTGTTTCTTCCATTCACACGCACTTCTTTTGCCATCAAAAATTAAGATTCCGTGGACCGCGTCTGTGGAACTCTTTGGGTGAAACTACACGTACGCAGCCTTCCGTATAGGCAAGTTCAAGCAAGTTTACAAGAAGTATCTTATTTCCCATTATGTAACATAGTCTATATCCATAAGGTCCATCTCTTACCACATTTCAGTACATGACATGGTCAGGAGTTAATACCATTACATGTATTTTGTTTTCATTTCATTCTCATTTCTTTAAGTAAATTTCCAGAAGCCTCCGGCTTCTGGAAATTGCCTTCATGTCCTCCATGTCTCCACATCTCTCTTCTTACTAACATTTTATTGAAAGCCCAAACACACCTGTCCAGCCTAATAATGTTTGACAATATTAACAGATCAAACATTCCGAAACATCTGCCAGTGGTCCTACTTTAATTGTAACAAATTGCAATAAAAGTGAGGATTTTTAAAGCGATTTTCCTTTATCTGTCACGTTTCAATAAATAGGCCTACTTTCCTAAACAGTAATCGTTGTCAATTAGTTTGGGTGCCGCTATTTTGTGTGATTTGCGCAAAATCTGTTGCCATTATAGTTGCAGCGCGTAGTACAATACGGTTTACATGTACATGTACTATATGCTATGTCATGTACTCAAAGTTAGTCGCAAACTTTCAAGTTTGACAACTTCGCCAATCATTTCACAAAAGTTACATGTAAATCACTAAAACTAGAAACTACTTACCCGTGTCTTCGGCATAGTCTGAGCTATACATGTGACATTGATGACAAATCTGATGACGATTATCAGTCCGATTCTTCGGTTTGAGATTAACTCCATTTTACAAAATGGTGGAATGTTTTGGAAATCGCTATTGCGCAAATATGGGACCACGAACAGGTGTATATTTGTTTAGATGCAGTGCAAAGGTCACATCTAAGCAACAATAGACTGCCGAAGTGAATACGTCATCTTTTGTTAGTTCCCTAGGTATAATGGCTATACACACTAAACATCACTTAACTGTGTCCCTGTGCTTTTCCAATGGTACTTTTTCCGACGGCCATGATGTTTAGAGCGAATTAGCAACACGTCACACTTCGGCTGTCTATTTGACAAAGGTGGGCATGTGCTTGTGTATAAAATCAGACTGAAATGTTCAGGGTAATGGTGCACTTTGTGCGTTTCTAAAGGCCGGGTTACAAACTAAATTAATGTATTTTATTTCTGTTTCAGTTGAGTGTAATTGGAAGTAAACAAAAATCGCAAATTGAAACGGCGTGAGTTTGGTTGACATACTGGAGATATAGCGGTGCATTTACACCGGGAAAGACGAGAGTGAAAAATATACGTATGCTGGGATATATATGTGACGAGCTCTAGTAAAATGAGTCACAAGTCGCGCTGGCTAGTATTTTTTTGCGACCATAAAATAAATCTGTGGCATTTCTACGCTAATTAAAATACCTAAACACAAAAGAAATTCTAGGCGTAACACAGACATTCCAGGCGTAACACAGACATTCCAGGCGGTATCTGGGCACCGCCAGGAATTTCCATTGTGTTTTGGTATTTTATTGAGCGTGGATTTGCCGCGGATTTCTTTTTATGGTCGCAAAAAGAATACTCGCCAGCGCGACTTGTGACTCATTTTCCTAGAGCCCGTCACATATGTAGCTGAAAAACATCATAACCTCCAAGGTGGCGTGGTGGCAGCTAAATTTGGTTTAAAAAATGTTCCTTAAGGGGAGTTCACACTATCGCGGAAAAATCACACTGTGCCATTGGTTTTCCGGCCTATCGCGACGCGCAAAACGTTTTGAGCTGGGTCAAAGTTCAAATCTGTTGAACTTTGACCGCGGTGCGCTGACCTTTCCAACGCGTAGCCAATGAGGTATCAGAGAAGCCCCAAGTTACCAGAGTGGAATTTTCTATTTTGGAATAATCGGTGATTGGGAGCTGATGCAATGCGGTGAGCGCAGCGCGAAAGTGTGATTTTTCCGCGATAGTGTGTATCCGCCTTTAGAGTTTATGCTTTTAAGAAATTTGAGAATGCGGCGGGGATCACCGGGTAAATAATGTGCAGTGAGAGATTGTATAATCTGGTAGATTAAGGTATCAAACCTCAATCTCGAGGCTTCTAAAACGGTGCTTCATCCGTTTTGGAGTTAAAAATGGTTGATGCTCGATTGCAAAAGAATGACTGAAATTATTAACAACTCGTCAGCTGTTGAAATTCTGCTTCGGAAATATTGGGTGGGAACTTTTGTGCGACACTGAGGTTGGCGGCAGGTGTTTCCTCATTAATGGTTCATAAAAACGCCTAACACACTTCGGACCGAATCACAGTAGTATCGTACGTGGCGTACAAGGGACATCACAAATCGCAAAAACCATTGCAAATATTTGTGATGTCGCAAATTTTTTCGCAGATATCTTTCCAAATATTTGCGATGTCACGCATTTTTGTTGCATACTTTATTGTATACTTGACATGCCTCATCAGCGTACCCTTTTGTTGGAAGCTAGAGGGCTTTAACAACTTGAAAGCAAGTTCCCTATATATCTTTTGCAGGCAACGCGCGATGGGTATATAGAACCTAGTTCTAGCTTCTTACCAATTCGCCCCGCTTATATACATATAGCCAGCGCAAGTATGCAACAAAGTATGTTTCAAAATGTACAACATCGTAAATATTTGCAAAGATATTTGCAAGGAAATTTACGACATCTCAACATTTTTCCAAAGATGTTTGCGAAAAAATGTGCGACATCGCAAATATGTCACTCTTAAAATGCATCAAGTTTGTTTCGCAGGTGAGATGACCGTGTGTGTAGTGTGCATGGGTTGACTTGAGTGGTGACTGAACACAATTAAGGAAAAGATACACACTTGTTAATGCTACATGTTGTTTATTTATTTCATCATTGTAACAATTATACCACTTAACTATTTCAACCACTCCAAGAAAAATGCTTTTATATTGTACGCTACATCTTGTTTACATCATGCCTGCCGGTTTGCGCACGCATCATGCTTTGATGTCAAAGGTCGCACAATTCAAAGCCGATCTGACCTGTGACCTAATTCTTTGTCTAAATGTATGCAGAGCATGATGCGTGCGCACGATAGCCACAATCCCCAATATTTTGATGCCTGTCGTGACGTCAGAGGTCACACCGTCTATAGACACATGTTGCGAAAATAAATACCTCTATTTGAATAGTTTCTTCCTCCATGATTTGAATGTGTAATGGTGAGCCTCTTATCCTAATTTTCGTCATTTTGTTCCAAGGTTTGCAAATTGCCAATCTCGAGCATTTTTTTCTTCTGTGGAAGAAGTAAACCTTGATTTTCTATGTTGTTCTAAATTGGTACAGATAATTTTAGATAGAAAGTTGCACTACCCATGCACTACCATACCATGCAACACCGAGAAAAAAATTGAGTCAATAGACCGTATCAAATAGCCGCCATCTTGTGGGGCAGTTTCTTTGTTCCTTGAGCACATGCATGGTTGCACATATTGATCACATGTTGAACAGTGTAAGTAACAAAAGGTACCCCACAAGATGGCAGCTATTCGATACGGTATATAGGAAAATCACGAAGGAGTATACCACTGTGCCTTATAGCTCAGCTGATAGAGCGTCTGCCCGGTGAGTCAGAAGTCTCGGGTTCGCATCCCGATAAGCCCCTTACGAGTTTTCTCTCATACTAAGTTTAGATAGAAAGTATGGCAATTTGCTTAAAGGACATTTATAATTTTTATGTTTCCCACATTATTTAACATTTGATGTTGATGAAGATAAGCTATAACTACTAAGAAAAAAAATAATCTAAACTTGATTTTAAACAAAAATTTAAAGTAAAGTGGTTTTTATAACTCCAATGACCGTCGTTCGTCTCCGTAGTGATCCGTCAAGTTGCCGTTGTGTGCAGTTTAAGCCTGTCCTGTGTTAGCCACTGCAAAAAAAGTCAAAATAATTTGGTTAAAGTTGTGAGCCTGTGACGAGTTCAAGAGGAGTAATTTATGTACGTAGTAATGAGGTAGTAATGAACTCCTGTACATATTTTTGGAGCCAAGGAGGTGATATCTGTATATGAAACCTGGTGTAATTATCCGTGAAAGTATTTTAATTCCTCGTACAATTTGGCTTCTAAATTAAATCGTGACATTAGTTTTGTGACGATACCAAATCATCTTGGTACAAGTAATTATGAGGAACGGTATTGAAGAATTTCAAAAAAGAGGGTGCTTTCTTTTGTGATAAAAATAGCAATAACAAAAAGACGTGTGATGTGTTACAGAGGATATATATGAAATAAAGCTGCCTGTGCTAATTTGAAATTGTTCTATTGGAAGTCATTTTGAGTCAGAAACCTGACTTTTTTTACCCATAACTCCCCGGGACTTACCTTATGGGTCATGATATTTTTATATCATAACATCCGTTATATTTTTCTGATTACGGAACTGAAACTCCCGCGCTTCTAGGCCGCATATTTCCGAGGATATCGTCGAAAATCCACCGATTATTTGTAAACTAATTTTCCAGTATCAACGTTTATCCGCTGAAAGCCGACTCGATAGTTTTGTTCAATTTTTTACTGGAAATCGCGAATGTTTTCGGGTTTTTGGGACATGGGAGGTGTGTATGGGAGTTACTTGATAATATTGGTAAGTTACATCGAAAACTATTTTCCAGAAACTCTGGTCACGCTCCTTTAATATTGCAGGCTTCCCACGAGTCCGCACAAATTATGTTGGGGAACCATCCGCGTACTCGGGGGCCGATAGCGCCACCTACGTTGGACGCTGATGTTTCCCGTGCCAATGTCATAATGTCGCGCAGGTTAGGTCGAGTTTCGCGACCATAAATATTAATTTGCGTCAAATCCACGCTCATTAAAATACAAAAAACACAATGGAAATTCCTCGCGGTGCCCAGATACCGCCTCAGTGTCCGTGCTCCGCCTGGAATTTCCTTGTGTTTTTGTATTTTAATAATCTGCCACAGATTTCTTCTTATGGTCGCGAAAACTCTACCTATAGCCTGCGCGACTTATACTACCTTTTCCCAGAGCGGGTCATGGAAAATACGTTTTTGTGCAAAAAGCATGTTGCTTGTTTTATTTCTATTTTAAGAGTGAAATAAATACCTCGTGGTGTCTTGCAGATGAATTGTTTAGTAAGGTTGCATTTACGATCATTCCATCTATTTCCCCACCTACGCACGTGAAATTCAACACAGTCTTCGTTTCCATAATTGTTAGGTTCACCCTCATACCATCTGGTGTAGTCCTGACAACATAAAACAGGTAAAACAAATGCATGTAGAAATTGGGAGTGGGGGTTAGACGGAGAGGGGTGGCTTTCCACACGTTATCTCAACGTGTGCCAAATTAGGTGCATGCTTTGTATTTGAATAATAATAATAATAACTCTGAATGCTGCAATAGGGCGACATTTCGGGAAGACTCTCCCCGGGGACCACCGAAATTTCGGCAAGAGCCACTCAAAATGACACCTTATTTTTACCCAAAGCTTCCAGAGATGGTTCCAGACCAAAGAGAAACAACTATAGTCCTGAAAAAAATGGTTTTTGACCTAAAAAAATGATTTTAAAAAAACAAATATTAGGGCGACACCAAAATGTCGCCCTATTGAGCATGTCGCCCTAATATACTTTTTTACACATAAATTGTCGCCCTATCCTAGCATTCATAGTTTTTAGATCTTATATAGCGCGTTACATCATCAAAAATAACCTCAATGCGCTTTACAAAGATCATCATTAAAATACAGTTAAAAGTACATAAAAAAAAAAACCAAATAAACACGCAAGTTGTAATCTGAATGTCTTAACAAACAGAATATGAATGTCTTTAAATGAAATCGGACTAAGCGGACAGAGCGAAAAAGAGAGAGAACCAAAGAAATATCGTCCTGATAAGTATTGCATGAATACGTAATTTCATTAACCAATCTTAATTTACAATTTAGGCTGTACCAAAATGTTAGCCCAATCAATTCCACTTTGGAAAAATTCAATTTCAAACTAACCCGAGGTGAGTCGTCACTCCATAAATACGTATTCTCCACAAGCTCATCGGTCAGACCAATCCAGTAGCGCTTTTGTCTGTCGAGGAAGCCTAAATTTCAAATAGATTCGATAAATGGCGGATCTTGGTAATTTTTTGTAAATTTGGTATTTTGACATGACGCCCGAGAAAAATACGCTTCATCTCAATGACAGAAGATTACTACACTACAATGCAATCGTTGGTTTGAAAATGACTTCCCAACTAGGGTTGCAGTCGAGTCCATCACAAGTCTATCACAAGTCCAGAGCCGATAAAATCACAAATCCGTGACAAGTCCCGCACAAGTCCAGTAACAAGAAGCAAATAAGGATGAACACGCACAAAATAACGGCTTTGTTGGAGTTCATTTGAATACATGTAGCTTGTGACTTGAATTAGGACCCAGGGACTTGTGGTGGACTTGTGAGGGCTTGTGAGGACTTGTGATGGACTCGACTACAACCCTGTCCATAACGAACATCTACAAGTCTTGCTATACCACATATGAAATGAGGCCTAGTGATTACAAATTGGGAATGACTGTCACAAAGAAAGGCGACACCACCACTTATTTTTTTCTCTAAATTATGCATTCATCATACATTCGAATCCTGGTCATGACAGGTTAACACTTGTGCCCTGAGCAAGGCACTTCACTCTCAAAATAATTTAGTTAAAATAACATAAGTTTGTCATATATGAGGCACTAACCATTGTCAAAGTTAGTCATAGGCCTAATGATGAATCATATGACTAATTTATGTTATGTTGATTTATGTTATGTTGACTATAGTTTATGTTGGCTAATGTTTTAACTAATGTTTGACTTGTTTATTATGATAGGGACATATAGGCAACTTGCTTGTTTCGATGTGGATAGTTACTACTCCCTGCCCCATTTGAACCGTAAATATACTGTTTAATTCGGTCTTTTTTTGCTTGATCGGCCTGGTATTGGGCAACTTGCATTAAAAATGTGAAAAGAAAAAGTCCCCAACGTTTTAAATAATCCCACAAACCTAAATATACTGTTATTGCGTTCTGGTAAAACGTACCAGTAACGAACTCGACCTCTTCGTCGCTGTGAAGACTGACCAGATGACCTCCCAATGAGACGCAGTGTGCTTCGGCATTATCCCAGGTTTTAACATGATTTTGCTCGATATAATAGCAAGCCACTTCGAACTTCTTCCAGCCATGTTTGCATTGGACCTCTAGTATTGAAACAGGATGAAAACAATTTGATTTATCGGTGGCAGTGGTCCATATCGAATAATTATGTGTAATAGACAATTTAGATGTGTTAAATAACCCCATCCTATACGGCCAGTTGTATTTAGAGCGCAACTTGACAAAACGTGCCGACGATGATCTAGGAATAAGGTTAGCGTAGTGGTACTTTCCTGTGGCCTGGGTTCGAATCCTGTTCGGGTCAGTTTGTGGATTGGGTCCTCAGTCCCCGTTTAATTCCGTGGGTTTCCCCTATATACCATTACACGCGCTATCGCGCGGTCACGCAGACCCACTAATCTCGTCGACACGTACTATGGAGAACAAGACAAAGATGGACGCACCGTTATAAAGGTCTATACGGACTTGTGTATGGGTTTTCCATCCACCTCTAAAACTGAGTATATTTCCTCATCGTCTTCTTTTCACAGGTTTATTAATTACGCACTCGTATAATATTGGTTGTAGGCCTCAATGAATTTTGTTTGGAATGAGTATGGCCGTACCGTTTTCACAGTTCTTATTAATCAGGCGCTTATTAATTAGGCACTTTTAAGGAATTATTGGTTTCGTTACTAGAAATAATTAATAATAACTCTGCTAAAATATTGGCATTCTCTTTCAAATTTTACCCAACCGTATTTGTATTGGACCTCTGATATTCAAACAGGATGATGGCTGAATTATATTGTGTATATAGTGGACAGTTACTAAAGCATTAAGGAAGTAGTTAATCGCATAAGATTGGTTGAAAAGGAATTTTGTTAGTGTGGCCGTACCGTTTTCACAGTTCTGTCCAGAGAAGCCAGGAACACATTCGCAGGTGTAAGAGTTAATTCCATCCACGCATTTACCATCATTCAAACATTGAGGATTAGCGCACTCGTCGACTTCTGTTCACGACAATAAAAATGGATTGAATAATAAAAACCGTATATAAATTAAACCCAGAATTTTTTTTCTTTCTTCTAACCTATGACACTGCATAAAATGCCTTTTCAAAATACTACCAATGGGAAGAAAACAGGAAATGTGCAATCTCCAATAGACCGTATCGAACAGGCACCTTTTGTTACTTAAACCGTTCAACAATGGAAGCACAATATGTGCAACCATGCATGTCCTCAAGGAACAAAGAAACTGCCCCACGAAATGGCGGATATTCGATACGGTCTATTTGGATGTGGAAGCAAAACGGCTGATGTGATCACTGCACTGGTTTATGGAACGGATAAATTAGTTTACAAAACATTGGTGTGTTTTTTAAAGACATCCTTGAAAATATACGGATTGAGAGCTCGAAATTTCAGAATGGTAATAGGAAAAATGTGACAAAGGATATTGCATAGAGGGCGGTTCAAATGGTCATTCGGAGACTCCTTTAAAGTTATTAAAGCTAATGTGAACAAGTCAGACGAAATGGTGTTAAGTGTTTAAAGAACTCTGGATGCCGCAATAGGGCGACATTTCGGGAAGACTCTCCCCGGGACCACCGAAATTTGGGCAAGAATCACTCAAAATAACACCTTATTTTTGTACCCAAAGCTTCCAGAGATGGTCACAGACCTAAGAGACACGGTTCTAGACCTAATAAAAATGGTTCTCGATTTTAAAAAAATGGTTTTTGACCTTAACAAAATGATTTGTAAACTCAACAATATTAGGGCGACACCAAAATGTCGCCCTATTGAGCACGTCGCCCTAATATACCTTTTTTAGACACGATTTGTCGCCCTATCCTACAATTCATTGTTTTTTAGCATTGCGCGAGGAATATCATAATAATTATGTTATATAAATGAATTCAATTAGCAATAATCTAACAAATAAAGGCTAATATAGTAATACTAGGTTACCATTTTGACATCGACTCCCCTCGAAGCCTGGCTTACAATGGCAGGTGTACTTGTTGATGCCATCGATGCAATCCCCACCGTTGTAGCACGGGTCCTTGGCACAATCATCAACATCTATACAGGTAAATTAGAACATTGAAATATAATTACACAACATCCTTGAAATAACATTTGAGTGTCTCTTGGTTGAGTGTCTCTTGGTTGAGTGTCTCGTGATAGCTCAAATTTGAAAACACTATCAACATAATCTCTTGTTTTGCACTTACATGTAGATGAACCAGAACTGCATCCTGTTTGTTGTCATTTAATGATAAGTAAATTAAAAAAGAGACGAAGCAATCGTGGAATACCAGAGTGAAAAAAAAAAAATTTTATCTTACTTTCTTCGCAGTTTTTGCCGGTGAATCCAGTTTCACATTCACAAGTGTAACCATGCAATTCCTTCTTGCAGTAGCCTTTGTTTTGACACGGTCTGTCTCTTCTGCAGAAATTAATCTCTGAATTAAAAAACAAATACGGAGTTTAGGTATTGTACACGTTTTATATGTGTTTTGGAAGGAAATGTGTTGTAATATAATGCACTGTTTACGGACCGATTTTTATTTTATTTGAGAAACGTTATCCATACAACAAAAGGCACACCAACCACGTCAAATGCCTATAAAGAGTTTCTTCCCGCAATAAATAACAACTTTTCACCAAAAAATATCTTTGCACGTGTGACGAGTTTTGCATAATTGTGACGTAGCATTGTACTGACCGATGTGGCAGTAGTACCCCTCGTAGCCAGGCAGACAAAGACAGGAATAGCTGTTGATTCCATCCACACACTTTCCGTTTCCACAATAGGCATATATAGTACAGTCGTTTATATCTGAGAATAGGAAAAAGGAAAACGCAGCAATTGTATAGTTACATGGAACATATTTAATGGGGTAAACAGGGACTAGGGGGTGAATAGGGACATAAATGCGTAAAGTTTTTAATTTTGTTTAGTTTTGTTTTTGAATAAACACTTTTTCTTTCTTTTCCCACCGATAAAATGACCAGCCGAACAGCACTCGGAAAATGGTTCAGCAGATGTGAAAGAATACATTTAGGATACAGGGTGTCCCAAACAAAATTGTAAACAAAAGCTCGAAATATAAGATGGTCAAAACATTCCAGCTCCCACAACCACCACTTGAGAAAAAGTGGGGGGGGGGGGGGGGGGGGGGGGGGGGGGTTAAGGAGTTGCTTGTGGGTTTAAAAGACCTGATGCGTAATGGTGGCACACTTATAGTGTGGTGTATGTGTGTGTGTTGCATTGGTTGCAATGAGACTCACAGTCACAATATTTACTTACATGTATATGTACAAGTCGAGCTCTTAGTCTATCAAACGACATTTAGGATTGGGTCTATTGCGATAGTTATTCACCTAGGTTAGTGTAGGATAGAGGAATGATTCAAGCATGTTGATGTATGTAACTCACTTGTCTCACAGTGAACTCCCTCAAAGCCACTCACACAGTTACAGGTGTACCCATTGATCCCATCAATACATGTACCATCATTGAAGCACGGGGTTTTTTCCAATGCACATTCGTCAATATCTAAAATGTGCAAATCAAACTAGCAAAATTAGAATGTGAACCTAGAAATTGAATAATGCGCTGTAATCAGTTAACGGCCCTACATGTACTACAATTTTTAAAACATTTACTTGCATTTGTATTAATATAAACTCAGCAAATGCTTTAAATTATTATTATTATTATTATTATTTATTTCTGGTATTCATACCAAGGATTCCTCAATAGTGCTCATTGCACTGTCACTCGCAAGCGTGAGGAAACCCATGAAGAATTAGAATTAGAAATGGCCAGAGACACCGGGGATGATCCCCCTTACTCTTCACGAAAGAATGCTCTGGGATCTTTAGAGTGCGTTTCCATACCTAACACACTGGACCAACGGCTTTACATCCCTTCCGAAGGATGGAGCAAGTGTGGTTGAGTGCCTTGCCCAAGGGCACAGGTACCGTAGCCGTGGGGAGGTTCGAACCTGCAACCCCAAGTATTCACCTATGATTGCGAGTCAATGGGTCGTATGAATAAAAAGTAGTAAATACTAAAAGTATTAGCAAAAAGTAAAAGAATTTACTTCAAAGTAGAAGCATTCAGTAAAAGCATCTTCTACATTCCGTATGAATAATCTTATTCTTTTACTGCAAAGCGTTTACTTGAAAGTATTTTCTAAATGTTAAAAGTATTTACTTGTACCTGAAAAGCATTTGCCTTTCTTGTTAGCGTTTACTTAACTCCGTATGAATAAAAGGGGGCAGATACTACAAATTGCAAGTAATTACTTGTCCTTTTTCAAGGTAGCTCCTGAGCTACTTTAGGAATAGAGAAGTAAGGACTCAACGGGAGAAATGGCAGCGTTTATGAATGTTGTCCCTCGCCGGGGAAAGGTTTATGTCAACAGCACACTATTATGTGTCAATAATTTCACGAAAACGTCTTGCTTTGATTCTTGAGAACCAGAAGCGTGTCCTTCATCATGATGGTCAGAATCAACATCACTCATGGCTGACTTGTAGATTTTGGATTTAACTCTAACTTCTAACCTAATACTGCTTGTGTGACTCAGTGCGCGTGTGTGGAGTGTACGTGAATGGTTTTACAACACAAAGGAATTAGTTTTATTTCTTCAAAGTCATTCGGCCATACACGCAGCATGATTTGCAGAAGCATTTGCTACAAAGAATTAAGTGAGTGCTTTGCAGTAAAAGAATAAGATTATTCATACGGAATGTAGAAGATGCTTTTACTGAATGCTTCTACTTTGAAGTAAATTCTTTTACTTTTTGCTAATACTTCTTAGTATTTACTACTTTTTATTCATACGACCCATTGGGCCGAATACCTAAAAACTTGCAATTCCTTTTTTTAGGCTTTTACTTATTTATTCACCACATCCAACAGCGAAGAGACCGCCAATTACAGGAATGGGAGCAAGGGCACAGGTGTCACAACCCGTCGCGGCCCGGAATCGAACCTACATTCTAGTACTAGCACAGGAACTTAAGTTCAACGCACTAGACCGCTCGGCCATAACACCCCACTCGTATACATAAAAATAAGCAAGTGCTCACCAGCAAAAGCTTCTACTTTGAAGCAAAAGCAAGCGTTCCACGAAGCAAAAGCTTCCTAGATTAGGAATTGCTTAAAAACGTAGGCCCTATACATAAAAACAAGCCCCTATACATAAAAACAAGCTTTTGCTTTTGCCACCGAGCAATTGCTTTACAAAGCCGTTACATAACACACGCGCCTCTTGATGAATAGCGCTATTGTTCATATAACCCCAAGCAATTTCTAAGGAAGCTTAAGAAAAAGCTGTCAGCCAAAGCAAAGGGTTATGAATATAAGCAAAGGGTTATGCTTTTGCTCGATGCTTCTTCTTATTAGCAGTTGCTAGTTTTCATGTATTCGGCCCATTCTCTTATTATTGGTAAACCCTAGAAAATGACTTAAATGTAGTTACCTTTGTCGCAATGTCGACCTTCGTAGCCGGCCGAACATATGCATTGATAATCGTTGACCTTGTCGCGACATATGCCGTTGACACACGGATTCCCTTTGCAGTCGTTGACGTCTGAAATATTTTTGAATTAACGTGTTTAGTTAACACTGGTGCTGTTTGATGTTTAAAAACAAAACTCTCGTAAGGGGCCGACAAGATCCTCTTACAGTGAAACTTGTACATGGGTCTGTCCACAGTAATGGGGTACATTTGAAAAATAAGTAAATAATTCCTTTCAGATGTCTTTAGTTTATCTCAGAATTATAGAAATGTCCTTGTTCTGTTCTCGGGAGATAACTTTTGCCCAAAAAGGTAAGAAATTGCTGCCACAACATACATTTTTGAAAAGCAAGTGTACAAATTTTCCTATTACGCATGTAACGTGGACGGACAATTTTGTGACATTTTTTTCCGTCTTTGCGATGTTACATGCGTAATGGGAAAATTTGTGCACAAGGTTTTCACAAATGTATGTTGTAGGACTATTTTTCTTACTCCTTGGTGAAAAAGTTATTTCCTCAGTTTAGTTTGATAATTTAAAGATAAAATTAAGACATTTGAAGTGAACTGGGACCTAAGATCTTGGATGTTTTCCTACAGAAATGTACCCCAATTACTGTGGACAGACCCACATATAGTAGTCATCAAAGGGACTGTACGTGTGTGGCCAGATTATTCAGGTTCTACTGTATAGGAATGTATAAACAGAAATCCTTATGGCCTGCCCACTGGCCGCATTAGACAGGGGCCCTAAAGCCCCTAATATCAAGGTTCTATACCTCCATATGTTTGTGCACAAACTGGTTTGTACCCGAGGAGATGTGGCCACTTTAGGCAGGTACCCTCTTTATAAAGGTGGCCTTAATAGCAGGTTTCACTGTACTGACAACTTGGATGGAAATATATTTCATTGAGTGCACAAACGGGGTATTTTTTGTATTTCCTCAGAGCAATGTGCATTTCCCACCCAACCCTCCCCTTGATTGGTGATTGTGGAGTGCGTCTACATCGTGTTCATCATGTTATTAGTGATGGGATGTCTGTAGTTATGCCATATCGTGATAAATTGATTGATTTATAAGGTTGGCGTTTGACAAATGAATCAAAATAAAATTACAAAATTCATGGAGATGTCCACTTAAAGGCAGTATACATCATTGGTAATCTCGAAAATCAGAAATATTCACAGATTTACGCCTAACTTACACAATATAAACATGATGACCGTAGAAAACCTTCACTTAAATGGTTTTGTCTGAAGTGCTATAGTCTTTGAGAAATGAGTAAAACAATTAGTTTTCGTCTCATGAGACGAAAATTCAATTCGCCCCAAAACCATTTCGCCCAAGTGCCATTTCGCCTCAAACCACTTCGCCCGAGTGGCATTTCTCCCCAAATTACTTCGTCCAAACACTACATCGCCCAAATGCCACTTCGCCCCAAAACCACTTCGTGCACATGCCGTGATTTAGGGCGAAATGGTTCAGGGCGAAGTGGTTTTGGGGCGAAATGACTGCAAACCCTTTTTTGACTGTTTTCTCAAAAGTTAGACGAAGTATGGAGCTGGTTTTTGCTCAGGTTGGTTTTAATCATGCATATCTTCAATCACACAGGGGGATAAAACTATTTGTAACAGTTTACCAATCATGTATACTATCTTTAAAGGAGCGTGTTCAGAAAAATGGATTTCACTTAAACTTAATCATATAAAATACCTCTTCAAAATACTATCTATGGGGAGAAAACAGGAAATTTACAATTTGTGGGTGGAAGCAAGAAGTCAAGGTTGGTGTAATTAGACTTACAAAACATCGGTGGTTTTCGAGGATATCCTTGAAAATATACGGATTGAGAACGCGAAATATCAGAATGGTAGTGAGAAAAATATGACAAATCTCAACATCCACGGGAAAATGGGAGGGTCAAAAATGTGAGCTGGACACGCTCCTTTAATTTGTAAGAGTGTGGTTGCATATAAATTATTATGGTGCTAAAATATGAGTAGATAATAGGGTAACATTGATGGAGTCAAACATAATGATTGAATAGCATACCTTTTTCGCAGAAATGCCCTCTGAAGCCGATGGCGCACTGGCAGTGGTAACTATTCACTTCGTCAATACACAGTCCACCATTTTGACAAATAACACCCTTACAGTCGTTAACATCTGTAATAAAAATGAGCAGAAAAAAATTCAGTATCCCACACTTTGAAACATGCATTAATGACACACAGAACAGAATCCTAATGACAATGAACTGGGGAGATCGAAATTACGTAGTGGTTCTTTCCGCGTCTTTCACCTCTGGTGTCCAAGGTTCGATTCATGGGCATGTATGTGGACTGGGTTTGCAGTACCCGTTCGGCCGTGTTGGTTTCCCAGGAGATTTAGTTAAAGTTTCCCTCCCACTTCTAAAACTACATCTCCTTCTAGACTGGAAACGGCCAAACATGCAAGCGTTTGTTTTGGAGTACGCTATTGTGCCAAATAGGCCCATTTTCACGATCTAGATAGTCAAAAATCCTTTATTTAAACAAAAAAACCAACCCTGCATTGTATAATGATGGGCATTTTCTTCACTGGATCACACTCGTTAAGCTCTCAACTCTCTCTTTTATGAGCTCGACGCAACGATCTTAGCCTATAAGTACGGTCCACACTAGAGCATTTTGCCGTTCCGCTGCCGTTGTATTTTGGGCGCGCGCCCAATTTTTGACGTTCACAGTGTGGACCGTCTACAGAAACGATAACGGAAGCCGTTAACGTCAAACGCCCAAAGTTGAAAAGTTTCAACTTTCAGCGGTACCGCTGACGTTAACGCCCCGTCGCCGTTCCGTTGACGTTCCGTCAAAATTCACTCCAACTCCGCCCGTAATTCTCCCAAACATGTATAGCGATCAACCAGCATGATGTAAACATTTTATAACTGCTTCCTGAATAAGTGATTGAGTATGTGGCGGTGTTTATAAATCGTAATCAGCCGTCGTCGTTTTTGACAATTAAGGGGAAGAGAATATTAAAACCTACAACTAAAAAAGGGTCAGGGAAAACACCTTTATAACTACCGTTTCAGAAGGTCCATCGCATTTTCTCGGATTTTTTTACAAATATTGTTTTACATCAAGAAAACTCATCAGGGAATTTGTCCCTCCGGGTGGTGCCTTCACCCTAAATTTGGGATTTGGGCTCATGGACTATTTTACCTATTTGCCAACCGCCATGCAGCATAAAACCAAACACGTACTTATCTCGCAGTTACGTCCCTCAAAACCAGCCAGACATCGACAGGTGTAGCCGTTGACTGCATCGATACAGGTTCCGCCGTTCAAACAGGACGTGTCATAGCAGTCGTCAATGTCTAAAATATAATCCATAGCAGGTTTACTGGTTAACATCTAATGTTAGTTAAGGATAAAATACATTGCTCTGTGAGGGTATTTTTTGGGGGGCGGTGGTGCTGGTGTGGGTTGTTTGTTTGTTGGTTGGTTGGGCTGTTTGCTTGTTTATTTATTCTATAGTCTCACATTATAACAAGGAGTTCCGAATACAAATGGAATAATTTGTGCAATCATCAGTTCCCAATTTTTTTTATCGATTATTGAAAATGATAATTCACATCACTTGATTAAATATATTTATGTTTGCAAATATAATAGTTTTGGTGTTATCTTGTTTTTAATTGTTTTTTGGGTTTGTTTGCGGGGTTTGGGTACAGGGGGGATTGTGCAGGGTACAATGATTCTTCTTGTTGTAGTTATCATCATTCCTGGCTACGCGGAACAAAGAACTGAAAAAGGTCCGTTTTGTGGAAAACCGCTGGTTGATCCTTTTACAACAGCTACATACTTCTCAACTAAAAAAATACGATTTCAGTTTTCTTTTGAAAGCTGTAAATTTATTTATTCACCATATCCAACAGCGGAAGGACCGCCAATTACAGGAATTGGATCAATTAACATAGATATTCGAATAACTATCAACTTCTAAGTTGAATTAAAAACGCCCAGAGACACCGGATAATCTCTCCCCTTGCTCTTCACGAAAGAATGCTCTGGGATCTTTAAAGTGCGTTACCGAAACCTACATGTAACACACTGGACCAACGGCTTTACATCCCTTCCGAAGGACGGAACAAGTGTGATTAAGTGCCTTGCTCAAGAGCACAAGTGCCACAACCCGTCACGGCCCGGAATTGAACCCACATTCTAGTACTGGCACATGAACTTGAGTTCGACGCACTAGACCGCTCGGCCATAACACTATAAATTTACTACCAATTATACCAAACAAAACATTTCTTTGTATAATTCAAGAAAAACATTGGTCTCATTTTTGATCCAATGTAGGATTAACTTCCGAATGATTCTTACCAGTTCCACAATGTTTTCCAGTATAGCCAGCAACGCATTCGCAATGGTATCCATCCACCTTATCAATACACAGTCCGTCGTTCTCACATGGCCAATCAGCACAGTCGTCGATATCTACAAATTTACAACATGTAAGTATAGTTTTAGTCCCGTTATCTTTTATTTTATTTTATTGATTGACCAAATCGAACAGCGATCGAGTCGCCATTAACAGGGTGGCATAAGACATAACATGTATGTATTTAAATTCATGGAATAAAATATGTTAAAATTAAAATATTAAATAAATTCAATTTATACAATATAGACAAAAGTATATTAAATAATTGAACGGGAAAAAAAGAAAGGAACTGTGATACAAGGAGGACTACATTTAAAAATTAGATTAAAAGATGGATACATGTCTCCTAACATGGATACATTGTCTCAAGAAATATAAAACAATTGAACTAATTTTTCCTAAACCTTACTTATTTCACAGTTGCCCCCTGTGTAGCCAGCAAAGCACTCGCAGACGTATGCGTTTACTTTATCAATACATTTGCCGTGGTCCGAACACGTTCTGCCTACACACTCGTCAATATCTGTAAAAAAATAATAAAAATCAGACGAAAAGATGACGTAGGCTTAATTTGAATCCACAAACTGGAAGACTGTTATAGAGATCAGATAGATTGATGCGTGATAACACACTTACCGTTTTCACAGAATCTGCCTTTGAAACCTGCAGCGCATTCACAGAAGAAGTCGTTGACTTTGTCGAAACACCAGGCGCCATTCAGACACTGGCTATTCGCACAGTCGTCGATATCTTGGAAGGAAAATAAACGCGAAAACAAAATTAATTCACACTTAAAGGGCCTGTGACGTCCTAAACAACTTTATGCCTAAGCTTTGCTTCATAATGACGGATTACTTGTTCTGCAAGACATACTATTGTTCGTTTGGATGTAAAATCAATAAAAGGTGGCATTTTTCAACTTTGAAGATTTCATTGCAATAAATCACAAACAGAGGGCGCTGTTTTGAGTGCATCACATAAGGAAGACAGAAGGGAAAAGTTAAGAAAAAACATAAGACTTCAAGTTGGACTTGTGGCAAATTGCTGCAGTTTCTACCCCCAGTTTTGTCATGGCTTACAGCAGGCAACATGTAAAACAAACTCAAACAGCCATGGATTACAAAAGTTTCAGGAAAATTGAGAAAAAAGTGGAATCTTTTGTGCACAGGTCAATGTGATTTTCCTGTGTTTGCCTCTTGTGACGTCGTGACCTTGGTCATGAATATGCATATTTTCATTAGCATAACAACTAAAAACCTTTGTTTTAACCCCCAAAGCAAGCTCCAAATAGGATTTGTATGACTTTAACTGACTAAAGTGGTTTTAAAGCATAGATTTCATTGATAAAAATCCTAAATAAGGGGCCCTTTAAGATAGACAGGCGTCACGTAAATGCACTTATAAGGCAAGGAGATGCATTTTCACTTGGCTGATTAGACCTATTAAAAGTCTCTTCAGAGGTATGAATTCCGTTCACTGGTCGCCACCGAGATGGCCTTGGAACGTTAAGTCTATGGAACGTGGCAGAAAAAGTTTAGGTATTTTCAAGGATATTGTTGAATGTTTTTCACTCCTAAATTAATTCTCTTTAAAATATGAACACGTTTTGGTGGTTATTAAGCTGATATAAGGGGAATAAGTGGCGACCACGGAATTCTTTTCCAAAAGCTTGGCTTTTTGATAGTAAAATAATGTCTTTTTGATGATCGGTTTATAAAGCATCCCACATTGCACTAATAAAACTGCATGCCGAGAAAAGCAAACTCATTTCTCAGTGGATCTTTTGGTGTATTTTTAAAAACTTCAACTTACTGATTTCGCAGTTTCTTCCTTCGAAGCCTGCAGCACAGACACATTCGTAATTATTTACGAGGTCAACGCACTTCGCGTTGTTTTGGCAAGGTTTGTTCGCACAGTCGTTGATATCTATTGCAGGAAAGCAAACGAGGAAACCATGTACAGTTTTCAAAATAAATCATTGTCGACACTGATAAGAAAATAGCTCGTTATAAACACTGACGTATAAACTTATAATTCAATTAATAACATGTGTGCGGGTTTGCGGTAGCACCACATGAATAATCTTTTGTATTAAGTGTGGTTCTGATCGCCTGTGGAACCAGTACATGGTTGAAAACATGCCACGTCAACGTAATCTGACAATAAAATAAAGGCGTGGCGACCAAAAACTTTCCAGATTTAACATGTTCTTAAAGTGTACATACTGATGAATACTGTCAGACCTTGTTCTCTTACAAACCACGGGGTTAATGAAACATGAACCGTTAAAACGATCAACTCACTAATTTCGCAGAGCCGTCCAGCGAATCCCTCGAAACACTCGCAGATGAATCCGTTCACTTTGTCAAGACAGTGTCCACCATTTTGGCATTTGACTTTGACACAGTCGTCAATATCTGCCAAACAAAAAGAAAAATGTGATCCACTCTCCGCGTTGAGCTGGAATTTAATTTGAATATCTGTTGCTTGCATGTAATTTTAGAAGGGCTTTGAACTCATTTCTTCACACTGTCAAAATGGTATGACAGAGAGGCCGATCTGTAGAACTGGGAAGTCTGAAGTTACGGGAACCAAACATTAGGATTAGAAACAGGAATTGCAAGTTGCAAGATAAAGACTATAGCGTCCCCTTAAAAACAGAAAAGTCCATACGTCCATAAATGTCATTTTCAGAAAAACTTGTTTAAAAGTTGCATTGTAGCTGAAAAATCAGAAACGCCAGCATATAACTAGTAATCTTAAACATTGATGTTACCTACACCTTGTAAATGTTGATGCATGGGCATCATGCTCCTTCAACCCCTGGGTGGGCCAAACGTGCCAAAAGAACTTCTCATCTTAGCAAAACAAATCACAAAATGTTCTGGTTTTAGGGAGACGATAGTATTATTAACTGACAAACCTGTTTCACAGATAACTCCTTGGTATCCTTTTTTGCAAGAGCAGGTGAAACCGTTGACCAGATCGATGCAGGAGCCTCCATTCAAACAAGGGTGCTGAGAGCAATCATCGATATCTGATGAATAAAATGGTATCACATAATAAAACAGCATTCTAATTGATAACCCAAAGCCAATTTAAGTTGATAACTTAGGATGTGTTTGTTTTGGACGGATCCAGATTCAGATCTGCGCAGATCCAATTCACGTGACTTGAATTCTTATAGTTGAGAGCAGTTTCGTTTGTTTCTGCGCGGTAAAACAACTCGGGATCTGGATTCGGATCTGTCATGAAACAAACACGCCCTTAATGGCGCACCTACATGTAGGATTTGTCATTGGAAAGGGCTGGCAAAATTTGTCACATGATCCCTACCTGCAGCGCAAAATCCAAGCGCTCGCGTTTCGTTAAAGTCATCGCCATACTATAGATGACGTCATCAATGCTGATATTCATAGCCCTGTGTACTGACATATACAGTACCGGCCAAACCTTTGAGTACACTTTAACAGCATTTTAACAACATTTAACAGCATTTTATGCACAGTACAAAAAACACATTATGCAACCAATATATTTAATGTATGTCATAGAAATGTCCTTGAAACTTCATCTTTCATTCCTCAAAATAGCCACCTCTGGCTTCATATAAAAGAAAAGTAGCCTCTGAAGGTAACACCAGTTTTAAGAACTATACAATTAATACAATATTGTATTATGTTCAACAGATTATGTTTAATAGATTCTTTTGAATGTGTTATAACTGTTCTCTGATTTTCTGAGGTCCCTGGAGCGTGTCCAAAATAACTTTGTACAAGCCGAACGCACAGTATTGGCACCAGTCAGTTCTTGACAACTATCAGATAGCTATCTAGTCTATATTTGCTATCCTGCATACACAACTGTTGTAAAATGGCAAAAGGCCCCAGTTGAGTAAAGAAAAAGGCAAGCTATGATTACTCTATGAAATGAGGTTCAATCTTACAGACAAATTGCAAATACATAGTTTTCAACAAGTGTACTCAAACTTTTGGCCGGTACCGTAAGTAGTTTAATGTGTAGGTGTGTAAGATTGTATCTTCGTTTTTCAAAAAATTACATTTTTGTTGTGTTCTTACCGATTTCGCAGTTTTTCCCAGTAAAACCTTCCGGGCATTCACACGTGTAATTTGCCACTTCATCTGTGCACTTTCCGCCATTATGACAAGGATCCTTAGCGCAGTCATCAGGGTCTGCAAAGGAAATATAAAACCAATTACTAACTCTTGTGGAGATTATACCACAGTTGCTTATGAAGTTATAAGTAAAAATGCATTGTTTTTACAAGAAAAAAAGATAATGAAAATCAAAAGAAATTCATCAAAATATGTGACCTGCCCAGAAATAATGAGGAATGTTCCCCAAATATTAAAACCATGTAATCGGCGCCTGAAATTAAATATACGTGAAATATTTGTCTACAATCGAATCTGCATTGCATAAGTATTCTAGATTCATCCTAGAGTACATGTAGTTGGTTTTGTCAAAATGTTAAATAAACCTGTTAAAAAGGAGATTTTCTTATTTTTGTCTGCATCGGCTGTGTTGTTCAAAGCCGTTTTTCTCGAAAAGTCTTTCTGGTAACGACAGCAAACGGAGTCATCTTTGTTGTGTCATTTTTCCAAAATGCAGTAAGTTACAGAAATAAATGTGGTGTCATTGGAAAGCTGAAGAACTAGTCTTTCTTCTTATGCATAAACCTCAAAAAGTCAAATGTGGGTGACATTCCTCATTATGCCGTTGCAGGTCACATGTCAAATTGGGCAGTTCACAAATTTATAGAGAGGCACAAATCATGTCGTTCTCAATTTCGGGTTACCAATAGGTGAAATTTACGTTCAGAAATAATTGTCAGTCATAAACGTTATCACAGAGATGCATACAAAAAGAAAGAGAAAATATATATTTTGATGTTCGGTATAACGTTGATTACATTGCACATATCTTAGTAGATCTTGCCTACCCTTGATGCACATATCGTCACTGTCAACACGAAGAGATACAAGTGGCCAAATATCGTGTTTTCATCGATTTTGAGATTTTGGCCGAAAACAACTTAGTACTGCATGGCCTACAACTTGATGAGGTCCATTTGTCGAAAATATAACGAGAAGTCTAATTACTGTAATTAGCTGTGTTAGCCAAATGAAAAATTTCACAAATATCCCATTTTTCGTTTTCACGAAGAGAAAAAGATCACTTTGCCTGTCTGAAGATGGAATTAACACAAGCCTGGGTCAAAAACAGCGTTTTGCGTTTTCACAAAGAAACAAACCACAAAAGTTCCATTTTCACGAAGAGAGAGAGATTACTTTCCTGTTTGTGAAGATGGAATTAACACAGGCGCTCTGGGGCAAAAAACAGCATTTCGCATTTCACGAAGATACAAATTTCTTTGGAAATTAATTATTACGATTTTAATGGTTAATATTTTATTATTTTATTGGTACAAATGTTTAATTCAAGATCCTAAATTGTTCATACAGATCACATATTACTGAATAGACCCTGAAGAAATGCGCAAAATGTTAGTTTCAAAAAGTGACCAACTTCAAACTCGATTTCCTTAAGAACACTTTCTGACACTCAGATTACGGTGACGATATTAACACGTGACATCATTATGACTTTCAAGACATTTTAAGATGCGAGGCATGTTCTCTCTTAACTTACTCTCATCACAGTGTCTTCCCTCCCAGCCCACAGTGCAGTCACATCGGTATCCTTTCACCAGATCAACACACACCCCGCCGTGGTAACAATTCACTCCGAAGCAGTAATCGATATCTAACACCAAATATGAAAATATTAACCTTCGTCATACGAAACGTTTTACTACATAGGGTTTCCCTAAAAAATATCCTGGCCAAACCAGGCAATGTAAGAATTAAGATCCTCATAGGGAATCGTCTTACCTGAACAAATAGTCTTTATTGCATCAAAATCAATAAAGACAATCAGGAATTATATCTTTGTTTGTATAGCATAAGACACACAATAATGAACCAGATCTGGTTATTTAACAAGAACTGGCCGAATTTAATCCTAAAACATATATCGACTGGATACTATGAGCTCCATTATATATACTGACTGTATCGGGGAACAAAGAAACGCAAGGATTTTTTTAAGGCGTGTCAAGACGGTCAAAACCCGTATTTTTGTAGGGGAAAACATATGGTCGTATTTTCAACAATTTCCCGTACGAAATACAGCAAAATCGTACTAGTTGGCAGGTCTGACAGGGTTGTCCTGAAAGACCACTATTTTTTCTCACAGTGGGACTATATTAAGAGGCACATTCAAAACATGTCTTTGGTTCGCACCTATTTCGCAATGCGTTCCTTTGTAACCTGTCAGACAATGACACACGTAGCCATCCACTAGATCTTCACAATCGCCGCCATTTTTACAGTAGACATCAGCACACTCGTCGATATCTACAACATGAACATACAGACTTGCTAATTAAATGATACCTAAATATTGTATCATATAAACAAAGGGAAAATGTTGTGCAATGCCACGAAAGCGCCAATATTCACTTTTGATTCTTTTAGGTTATCAAGCTGCATAAGCCAAAAATGTTGTAACATTCAATAAATATATTTTGACAAGAAAAATGGAATGCATGTGACATGACGAAGTTGGATCATGCCTAACCGAGGAAGTTCAAAATGGCAACAAATTTGAGGTGTTTGATGTAATACAGAGAGTTAAAGCCACAATACATCTTGTGTGCAATTACTTCACGAGTTGACAAGAAAAACCTGACAAAAAGTGTTGATAGCAATTGTAGCATGATTTATTTTTTGTCCGTGTAAAATGGTAAAATTGCCAAATTTGTAAAATTGCCAACTGAATGTGTTTCTTTTTAAATGTCTGCAGACATTCTTTTTCCATTCATTTAACACAAAAACCATGCATGGATTTTTCAGGTTTTCTGAAGCATCACTGCATCTATGTGGATGACATTTCTACAAAGCAATGAGTTTATCAACATTATACTTTAGTTACGACTAGCTATATATTGCTGTTGTGCCAGGTTTGTTTGTACTCTGTCTTTGTACTACGTGTCAACAAAATGTCCTACTTTTGATCTTAAACAACTTAGTCATTTTTCAACGGATTTAAACCACAATTTCACATCATGTAAATGAGACCTGACAAATTATATTGAGTGACTTTTATCAGTGTTGTCCAAAAGGTTGAGATTTAAACGCCATACGAATTTCAGAATTCGCTACTTTCGCTGGAGACAATGGTGGAATGTGTGTGCTGAGCCGAAAGCTTCTAAGGAAAGGCGGGATCACTCCAAATGTTACTTAAACCATCTCGATCATTTCGCGCAATTCATCAACTTGTGCAAAGGGACTTCAGGCAGACAATTTCCTTGACAATGGCGTATGCCAAGTCGAAAATGGCAAATTCTAAAATTGAAGAGTTTGTTTTCGTACGGCGTTTAAATCTCAACCTCTTGGACAAATCTGATGAAACTCACTCAAGGAAATTTGTCAGGCCTTGTTTACATGATGTAAAATTTCGGTTTAAATCCGTAGAAAAATTATAAAGTTATTCAAGATCAAAAGTAGGACATGTTTTTTTGACATAAAAAAAAAAAAGTAAAAAAGAAAGGTATGAAAGAAAAAGGTAAGAAAGGTATGGTATTGAAAGTAGGACATGTAGTATGTGTCTCCTATACCAGAAACCTTTGTAATGAATAAACATATTTTTTACGAAAAACAATACTTACTGATTTCACACAATCTACCCTCGTAACCCGGAAGGCACGTACACATGAATTCATTTACCATGTTCATACAGAACGCACCATTCCTACAAGGACCGCTGGCGCATTCATCAATATCTGTTGCAATTTAAAAGTAAAATAGATAAAAAAAACGTGTTAAACCGTGGCAAAAAAAATAAAGACCAAAGTAAGATTAAGATTTAATTACGAGTGGGATCAGCAAAGTTGGGATGAAATATTTAGATGAACACAACTTCTAAGAAACGTTTTGGTTAACGTGCAAAACCTCCGCCCAAACGTCGCTTCAAAAATGTAATTTCCCCTGAACTACAATTACATGTATTACAATATTCGATACAAATGTGGACAAATGTCCGTATGAGTTTGGGAAATCTGGGTGCAGTGAAAAGCAACTTGGCTCCACCGGGATTCTGCACGTTAAGCAGAAGGTCCATGCACGGTTCGAATTAATTTACCCCGGCGGTCCCTGGGTCATACACTGTAAAAGCACTTAGTCGAATTTGACTAGAAATCGGTCAAAACATTGCACCCAGTGGACCCTAAAAACTAGTTATTGATAAATGACTAGAAATATAGTTACAACAGTGAATCTGACTCCGTCTGGTAGTTGTTTTAACTAGATATATGTTTGACGTTACAAAGATTTTAGTCATCCTGATTAGGAAATCTAGTCAAACTGACTGATTTTCAGTTGCACCCAGCTGACCCTTATTGTCTCGTTATTTTTGACTAAGTTGTTTTTAGAGTGTAATCCCTAAAAATAATCACTTATTCATATTACAATATTATAAAGCATCACACCAGGTAAATCATTCGCAACACCACTTAAGGTATGTTCAGGATCTTAAAAACAAAACTTAAAAATAATCTTCCTTTATAATTTGGAATTAAAATACTATCAGATATTTAGTGCACGCACCTATTTCACATCGCCTTCCAGTGTATCCAGACTTGCAGTCACACCGGTAGCCATCTATCAGATCCACACAGACCCCTTTGTTCAGGCAGTTGGCCTTCGAACAATCCTCAATGTCTGGTATTCAAATTTAAAAAAAAACAATTATTGCTGGTGACAGTAACTTAAAGATCACACAAATCGACGCACTGTTTTCATTTATCATGTTTGTGTTTCACAGTGTAATTTCATTGGTTGCCGTATAGGCCTGCTTCAAACATCGCGCCTAGCCGTGTCGAATTAAATTCAACTTGGCACGACGTTAGCAGGCAGTGGCTTCAAACGTCGAACTTATTTGCAAACTCCCATTCGAGCTTAAATACATCCAACATGGCGAATGAGTGTTGTGCACGTCATGGACGTTGTACCATCGAGATATATACACTGGATGAAGCAACAACGTCTAAAATTTAAGCCACCGTCCGCCATTGTACCCACCAAATACAATGCCTTGCCTAGACTGGTCATACTGTCTTCATTAGTCTACCTCATGGTCTACATGTGTTAAATGGCATGTAAGCGATCGCATGGACCGGGGAGCAGTCTATGCCAAGTATTGTTCGTAGGGTACAATGGCGATCGAGTGGCTTCAATTGTCGTATAACCAACTGCTATTGCATACTTAATCCAGTGTATATATATCGATGCATTTTGATGCACTTGTTTGTTTGTTGGTTATTTCTTTACTCACATACGCGCTGCGAGCATGCGCATTCCTAGTTGTAAACAAAATTGCAGACCAACTTCGAACTGGAATTAAATTTGACACTGCAGAAGCACGACGTTTGAAGCTGAGCCGTGCTAGTGCCGCACTAATTTGAGTTAGCACGGCAGATCGACCCTGTCGAGCTAAATTTTTCTGCCGTGCCGTGCCAAATGGCTTCAAACGTTGTGCTTGTGCCGTGTCGAATTAAAACAAATAAGTTGAATATAATTTGACACGGCATAAGCGCGACGTTTGAAGCGGGCCTTATTAAGTTTAACTTATCAGTAATCAAATAAAATAAAATATTCGGGTTTACCCTTTTCGCAGTGACGTCCGCCGTATCCCGGCTTGCAAATGCACATGTAGTCATTGACAAGATCCTTACATTGTCCTCCATTCTTACATGTGAGATCCCAGCACTCATTGATATCTGTATGGCAACATCATACATGAATCAAGTCACAAAAGAGCACATTTAATGCGCACGTATATGTTTCTCACTACACTGATCCAAATCAATTTTTAAAAACAAGTTTGGCGGAGGCTGTTTTCAGTCCCAGACTAAACCGCAACAACTCTTACAACTCATCCATGTAAGTTTATGTATATCTTATTAGGATACAGTGCTTACGCCCGGATCCGCACCACTGTACGCGGGCGCACGTGAGCAGTGAACATATAGGCGGATCCAGAATTTGTTGTAGGGGGGTGCGGGGTGTTTTTCTAATTGTTTTAGAACTCCCATTCAAAACATGATATTTAGAGTCTTTACCTGGACTACCCGCCCCCCCCCCCCCCCCCCCCCCCCCCTCCCCCCCCCCCCCCCTCCCCCCCGATCTGTTAATGGTGAAATACGAAGTTGCGTACTACTGATGAGGTCTCGACGTAGAGGCGAACATTTTAGTAAAGTATACAATTATCTACAATGGTCCGTGGCTACCATGAGCAATTTCAGCTAATAAAACCATTTTAAAATCTTGTTACCAACATTTCTTGGGAAATACAGTACAGCTCATTTTATATAATAATAAAGTGACAAGATTTTGTTTTATAGACTAGTTTCTCGACGTGACCACCATCGCTGCTTCGTTATTGCCTATAAAAGGCCAAGGAGTACTCCCGCAGGTAATTACCATTTGTGACTTGCCACGGCATAATGAGGAATGTTCACTACATTTGACTTTTTGAGGTTCATGCATGAGAAGAAAGATTAGTTCTTTAGCTTTCCAATGACATTTATGTAACTTACTGCATTTTGGAAATATGACAACAAAAATGACTCCGCGCGCTGTCGTTACCAGAAAGACTTTTCGAAAAAAATGGCTTTGAAAAAAACTTGTGTTACACAGCTGATGCAGACAAAAATAAGAAAAATCTCCTTTTTAACAGGTTTAGTTAACATTTTGACAAAACCAATGCAAATATGCAAAAAAAAAAAAAATCGATTGTGGACAAATTCTTCACGTATATTTAACTTCCTCGTTGTGCCGGGCAGGTCATATTTTGCCTTTTGCGTTTATTATTTCCATAACGGCTGGTGCCCCGATTTCTACACTTTTTAAATGGAGGTGCAGTTTAGAAAGTCACACACTATTGATGTTAGGTGTTGTACGCCATTGCCTATAGCAAAAGTCTGGTTGCTTTTAATATGCCATTCTCTTCTACGGCGAACACAGTATTGGTTCTGTACTTCAAACCTGCTGCGTGCACCACACAGCAACCAAAATTTAGTCTGGTCAAATGGATACCAAAATGCACATAAAAGGAAGTACGTCAGTTCACC